>NW_020868861.1:203782-216282 GCF_003789085.1 Penaeus vannamei
CCCACAAGTGTATACACGCTCACACATGTGCACATGCGGATGCACGCGCGCGCACGCACGTACGCACGCATACATGCACGCACGCACGCACACACGCACACGCACACGCACACACACCAACCGTTGCACCAGCGAACATATCTGATCCGCCGCGTATAAATACGCGAACGTATACAACTTGAAGACGAAGCACATCCTGCTCTCAATTCTCACCGGCTGACAGACAACACTGATCCTTCCTCTGATCCGTTTACTTCTCGTCGGCGCATTATCAAGTACACTTCCCAACTTCATTAACAACTTTCTCTGCTTTATTCTGTTTTCTCTCCCTTTGTCATTCTCTTCTCTTTTTCTTCTTCTTATTCTCATTTCCTCTTTCTATCTTCTCTCCTCTCTCCTTCGGGGTGTGGGAAGGGAGGGGAAGGACAGCAGAGATGAGGGAGGCTGAGACTATTCCCAGCCTTCAACCATCTCCTAAGCCGCGATATCAGGACGATACAAAGCAGGAGAGAAGGAGAGAGAAGAGAAGAGAGAAGAAGAGAAGAAGAAGGAGAAGAAGAGAAGGAGAGGAAGGAAGGAGAAGGAGAAGAGAAGAGAAAGAAGAGAAAGAAGAGAGGAGAAGAAGAAAAGGAGAAGAAGAAAAGAGAAGAAAGAAGGAGAAGAAGAAGAAGAAGAAGAAGAAGAAGAGAAGGAGAAGGAGAAAAGAAGAAGAAGAAGAAGAAGAAGAAGAAGAAGAAAAAGAAGAAGAAGAAGAAGGAGGTGATGGTAGATTATAAAAGGCACAAAATCAGGCCTTGTATAAATAAATAAATAAAAAAAAACAGGTTAGCGAAGGTCGCAGAGACCAAGCAACAGGCCTGAATAGCTCCGAGAGGCAAAGTTCAGTAAAATCTCCGAACTCGATTTCTTAACTGCGTTGCCCAACTATCTCTCTTTGATAATGTAGGTCACGCATTCTCTCACGGCGACTGCGACCTGCAATATATTACCGACGATGAGAAAAGCTGCATTACATTTTCTTATATATAAATCAGAGAAAGAGGCATACGTGGATAAAGGAGAGATAAACAGATATAGAAGATAAATATGGGAGAGAGAGATGAGAGAGAGAGAAAGAAGAGTGAGTGTGAGTGTGAGTGAGAGTGTGAGTGTGAGTGTGTGAGTGAGTGAGTGAGTGAGTGAGTGTGTGTGTGTGTGTGTGTGTGTGTGTGTGTGTGTGTGTGTGTGTGTGTGTGTGTGTGTGTGTGTGTGTGTGTGTGTGTGTGTGTGAGTGAGTGAGTGAGTGAGTGAGTGAGTGAGTGAGTGAGTGAGTGAGTGAGTGAGTGAGTGAGTGAGTGAGTGAGTGAGTGTGTGTGTGTGTGTGTGTGTGTGTGTGTGTGTGTGTGTGTGTGAGTGTGTGAGTGTGTGTGTGTGTGTGTGTGTGTGTGTGTGTGTGTGTGTGTGTGCGTGTGTGTGTGTGTGTGTGTGTGTGTGTGTGTGTGTGTGTGTGCGTGCGTGCGCGCGCGTTTATATATACCACTAGACATACACAAACATATCGATTGACTCGTAGCCAAACAGCTAGACAGACATACTAAATGGCTCCACAACCAAAGAACTATACACCCTAAACGGTTATGTATACAAGCCACCTGTACATATATACTAAAAAAAACAAAAACAAATAAACTTGACACTGTTTAATAATCCATCAATCACGGACGCATGCAATGGTTAATGGCTTCAGGAGAGCCGTGGCGTGGAACTGATTCATTTAAAACAACGGTCGCTTCGCCCTAATCCGCGTTGCCTAAAAGTGCCGAAACTGCGGACGTCAATAATGCATTATGTGTCTGAGGGATAAAAACGGGATGAGAACAGAGATTGGACGGGGGGAGGGGAAGGGTGGGGGGGGGATGTATGTGTGTGCATGTCAGGATGTGTGTGTGTGAACGTGTGGCTGTTTGTTTGTGTGTCTGTTTGTTGAGAGAGACCAGAGGAGGAGGAGCAGGAAAAAAAGGAAGGAAAGAGAAAGAATGGAAGGGAGGAAGAGATAAAGGAAGGGAAAGAGAGGGAGAGAGATATAAATAGAGAGAGAGATGGAGGATATACAGATAGTCAAACAAATAAATACCTAAAGGCAGCCTGACATACAAAGGGAAACCCATTAATACACCCGAGAGCAACAATATGACCCTCCCTCCCTCCCCTTCCCACAGTACCTAATCCCCCCCCCCCCGCCCCCAAGCCATGAGCTATGAATGAACCTCCGCAAACAGCAGCGCCGTCCTGATCGCCAATCCATCCTCCGCCACCGCCTCCTGCGCCTACTTTATGACGCCGCCCGGAGATTCATTGCTCTATTCCCGGGGACGAACTGTGCCAACTCTTTGTCGCCGTAACGATACGTATTTCATTTTCCGCCTTGATGTACCGCACAGCTATTGTGGATGGACTCGGGATAATGAAGGAAAATGCCGGACTGACTATTTGAATGGCTATAAAGGTAGCGTTAAAACATAATGTAAGTGAACATAAGAGTATCATTACGCATACACACATGCACACACACATACACACATATATATTTATGTTAACATACATATACATATACACATACACATACACACACACACACAAACAAACATGTGCACGTACACCCACAAACACGCGTGCAAGTAAGGGTAAACGTATGTGCGTGTGTCGGTCTACATGTCTGCCAGGTTGCGTGCATATGTGTGAGCATAAACACAACTCTGTGCATTTATAATCAAGGCAAGATTCGCATGTATGCACTTGAGAACAGGAAATGTTATTAGTTCTCATTAAGACTTCTCTGTGCGATAGAATAAGATTATACATTTCCCTTTTCGAGAAAAAAAATGTTTCCACCTCCGTGCTCCGAACCTGCAATTAGCGTACACCTCTGAATAATTAAAAGAAAATGCCTTAACCCACTTAAATGGAGGAAAACATGGGACGCCGTCATTTGCGGATGGCAGTTCTAACAAGATGTAAACAAACGGATGCTCGTATTCACTAAAACGTTTGATATATTCGAAAATGTATATTTTCTGTTCTTTCACCAGACGCCACAAGAACCGGGCAGGTCAAATGCGCAAGTTTAATGGACATTGCAAGAAATCTGGCGGCAAATATCAAACTAAAAAAAAAACTAAAAAAACAAAAAAGATCACAGGCACCCCCTACCAAAGCACCGCCTCCCCTACCAAACCCGCTCCGACGCCGAACTCCCTTTGTATACAAAAATGGTAAATCATCTAAGGAAAAATAAAGTTTCAGTCAGCAATTCAGAAGAAACAATCGGGGAAAATCAAGAAAATCATAATCGAGAATCCAAAAATACAATGAACTTCAACACATGTGCAGCTGAGAGCAACGATACCACATCCTGAACCAGATGAAAATCAATGGAGGGATGGGAAGGATCACGGCCGGAGTAACAAAATAAACATGGAAAGGCATAGGAAGAGACAAAATAAAGAGAAACGTGGAGAAGGGATAACACGGAGACAGAGACGAAATAAACAAGGATGAGACCCGAACGAGAGTGAATATTAGAGAAACGACAAACACGAAATCAGAACGGAGTGAAATCAAGAGGGAAAAGAGGCATGTACAGAAGGAATAATGTTCCTCTTCAACAATTCCCTACTAGGTAAACTTGCCCCAAAACGTGGAGATCGATCGAGTAGGAGCGGCTACCCACCACGGGCCAGGGTGGGTGGGCGGCTGTAGTGGCTCATTACCAAATGGGCGGTCAGCCAGTCCCCGTATTTCCCGGCAAATGAGGCACACTTCATTGGCCACCGTCCAGGTACGCAAACACTGACAGATTATGTGATACTGTGCAAGCAGCGCGCGGCTAAAATGCTTAGAGAGATTAAGCAATGAATGAACACACAAGATGAACGTGTATATATAAACAGGTTACGCATAAACTAACATCACTCGATCCGGTTTTGGCAGCAGTGTTTACAAGGGAAGAAAGACGGTAAAAGGTACATCAGCAAATACACAGATCAGTGCATCCATCTGATCTACGTCTGTTTCCAAAATCGATGTTTTACAATAGCCTATCATTAATATACACATACGATAAATGCCGGTATAAAACATTTTCAAAAGCTTATCGTGTGCTTAGTGTTAATTTCTGGACTGCCACAACGGTATATGACTGAAATAAAGTGATTATGCTAAGGTAAATTATGATGCAACATATGGCATGGGTGTGAAATGAGATGATTAAGCTTCATTAACCCTTGTCAATGGAGCCCCTTCTGTTGCAACATTTTTCCCAACAACCACGTTTGCAGTATATTTGTGAATATATTTCCCGCCAAACATACCCCAATGTCCATGAAAGCAACTTCCTTCTATTTCATCCGACTAGTTTTATATGTAGTCATTTCTTTACCGATTTATCATAACTTCTTCAAACCTATAACACGTCTTGATAAAAAGCAAGCAAGAAAGTTTCAAGATTTTAGCGCGCATATGCCAGGCCAAACACCTCACTTGCGCCCCTCCCTCCTCACAAACAAACATGCGCACCATGCACAAGCGAAGTGAAATGAACGTCCAATGCAAACGCACAGCTCATGCCATTACCATTATTATTCCGGCCATGTCATGCGAGATAACGTTGCTAACCTAATAGTTCAATAACAAATCGCCCGAGTTTACTCCGGCATGAAATTTAGCGAGTCCGAAATCGCATCGACTGCGAGATGAACTGGATTTTCAATCTGCCTCTCGGACGTCGCCGTTGGACTCGCGGAAACCAGGGGCCGCGACATCCACGAGGGAGCGAGGAACACAAGAAACCTTTAATATGCATCGCTGCTATTGCTGATAACTTAAACTTCAATGCAATCCTTTTCTACAATATCTCTTTTAGTCTTCCATTGATGCCTTACTCATTTCAAAGTAACAGCAAAACTCATTCAAGCACTGTACAGGCTAAGGCAACGGACTGCGATCGAATGACGGAACTGTAAGGCGACCGTCTAAAGTGCATGTATGAGTTTGTTTATTTTTTGTTTATCCGGAGATAGCAGACAATCCGTACAATAAGAAATCGATTATTAGACAAATACATTCGACCCATCCTGTGCAAAAGCGAATACAGTTGCGTCGACTAACACGTAAGAGCCGTGCGACGTTTCCCAAAGTTGAACGATCGGCTCTGCAAGAAGCCACATAAGAACGGCACTTTCTCTTACCTAAGAACGCTTCTTAATATGATTATGTAAGTTACATGCGGCGCTCGGAGTGTTGATATGGACTGCCGAGTTTAAGAGTCAAGTGCATATTTCAGCCAAACACTGCTAAGTTAGTTCCCCTTACTCATGCACTGACTTGAGTAATATTAAAAGACTGAACGGATAAATTCCACAGCTGTAATGTAATTACTGCAGATATTCTTTTCTGTCTGTAAGGGGTAAATCATCCTGACCTTACGGCAATGGATGTTTCTTGAAACTGTCGAAATAACGCCTTTACTTTTCATCATTGTTTTCCTCGTCCTTTGCATAATCTCTGAACAATGGAACGGAAGATGGCAAGAGCTCAAAATCTCTCTCTTGCAACATAAAACGTTTAATCAAAATTAATGAGAAGACTAAAAAGAGCGGCCAGCACAATACATGCTCAAATTTCTTTAGGCCTATATATGCACATTCAACCAAGGAAAGTCACATACAACACAAAACTTTTCTGACGCAAAACATTATTGTCGTCTATCGACTAAGAGGATACAACAAGAGAGAAAACAAACGGACATTATCCTCCCTCCCCCTACTCCACCCACTATTCCTCACGACTCCTTCCCCTTTCCCTACTCCTTCCCTATCCCCCCCTACCATCCCTCCCTACCCCCCCCTACCCGCCGCCGAAAGACCTCCACAAAAAGGAGGAAAGAACTTCGGCCAGCGTCTTATTTTCCGGGCCATTGGAGGTCCTGAATGATGCATCACCTTTCAGGGCGGTGGTTTTAAAAATGGTTTCCTTCAAGAAATGCTCGAATTCAGAGAGAGAGAAAAAAAAGAAGTTGAAGCGAGACTTGAGAAGATGGTATGCATCCTGCGCTTCGCACACACGCTCCCGAGTTGAAAAATGAACTGCGCTTGCTTCCAATTGAATCCCTGACAGCGTGAGAACCTCAAAAATGAAGGGGGCCGGATTACTCTTTGGAAGATAGTAATAACATATTCGGCATCCAAATTCTAAGATGAGGAAGGGAAAATCCTTATAAAATACCTTAAAATAAATATATCAGCCAATCTCAAAGTTTGGACAATAAAAAAAACAGCAAATACGTGCCCCAATAGGCACAATTCGAGACTGTTTACACCTATACATCCTCTAATGTATGTTTCCTAGTACAATCATCCGAAATACATCACCGTAGCTGATACCAAAGCAATTTTGACGTTAGTGATTTAAGATCTCATCCGGGGTAGCCTTAGGGAATTACAGTAATTACTGTTATATCATTATAGGCAATGGCATCGGAATCAAATCACTGCAGGCGTTACTATTAACATCAATTGCAATATTGTCGTTTCATTAAATCATTCATCAAAACCACAGCCCTTGATTAAAATCGCAAACGCCTTATTCAAATAACACTCACCTGTTTGAATGTTTTTTAACACCAAAAGTACAAATGTACGTTCCAGTTGGGTCAAACACGTAATTCATACGTCTGCAACATCTTTCCCGATAGTAAACAATTAAAACGAAAAAAGTATTTAATGTTTCCCTCGGGATACCTAGTAAGTTAAAACTTCTTGCCTCCTGATTGTTTCTGAAACTTAGAGGGAAAATATATTCCTGCCGACTTGGAAGCGACGTAGCTCCAAACAACACTTTTTATAAACATGTAAACAATTAGTATTTATGATTTAAAACAAAAGAAAATACCCAATGCCAACCGCAATCCACTCAGCCGGACAAAGATGATGTCATTACTCGTAAATACTGTACTCGCTCAGCTTCGCGCCTCCGCATGGAGGCAGAAATCGGGTCCCGCTGACCGCAAGAGACTCTCTGACGGCTCGTGAAACCCGCCGGGAATAGAGAATCAGCTGCTTAAGCCCAGTCTAGACGGAGTAAAGATGCCGCAGAGCCATTTCCATCCCTCTAACAAATGAAGACGACCCACTTTATATTCCCTTCCCTCCCACCGCTCCTCCTCCTCCCCTCCCCTAACGCACACATCCCATCATTCCTAACACCTCCCCCTGTCCCTATCATTCTATTTCCTTGCCCTATCACCCTCCTTTCCCCCTCTTCTCCACCCCAACCCTACTCAAACACCTTTCTATTTCTTTCCCTTGGCACTCTCCTCCCCTCTCCTAACACCCTCCTTTTCCCCTTAACAACCTCCTGCTCCCCTCCCCTATAACCCTTCTTCCCACTCCTAAAACCCTCCTCCTGCCCTTAACAATCCCCTTTCCCTCCTACTAACCCTCCTCCCTACCCTAAAACGCTCTCCTTTTCCCTCCCCCTAACACCTCCTTCCCCCCGTCCCTAATGCACTCCTCATCCCTTTCCCTAACAACTCTACCCCCCTCCATCCCACAACTCGTCCTAGGGATGCCACGAGTCCCACGACGTAGAACTAATGGAATTATGGTTAGGATCCTCGAACTGCAAATGATAATCAATGCCGGTAGACGAACCAGCAAATTCGATTACCTGAACATTTTCGCTTGGATATACGACGCGTCCGGAAAAATAGTAAGCCCAGTATTTTCACTTTTTTTTGAGAGCATGTCGAGATAATTTTGCATTTGGTTTGCCTAGATATTCCAGCGTTTAAATGTCTGAAATTATGAAGCGTAACAGCATACTTCCCCAAGGATTTACGACGAAGATATTTACACTGCATTCGCGTCCCACTGAATTAGAAATCATATAAAGCTTTATCAGTTGCATAATACATAAATCCCTCTCTATTTCACAAATATGTTCTGTACCAGCTTCTGGCGGTATAAATTCCTGCATGTACAATACAATATGTGTATGTGTGCGCGTGCGTGCGTGCGTGCGTGCGTGTGTGTGTGTGTTGTGTGTGTGTATGTGTGTATATGTGTGTGTGTGTGTGTGTGTGTGTGTGTGTGTGTGTGTGTGTGTGTGTGTGTGTGTGTGTGTGTGTGTGTGTGTGTGTGTGTGTGTGTGTGTGTGTGTGTGTGTGTGTGTGTGTGTGTGTGTGTGTGTGTGTGTGTGTGTGTGTGTGTGTGTGTGTGTGTGTGTGTGTGTGTGTGTGTGCATGTGTGTGTGTGTGCATGTGTGTGTGTGTGTGTGTGTGTGTGCATGTGTGTGTGTGGTGTGTATGTGTGTGTATGTGTGTGTATGTGTATGTACTTATGTGTACGTGTACGTGCACGCGTATACATGCATGTCTATGTTTATGTGTATCTGTATGTGTACGTGTACATGTATCTGTGAATGTGTATATATATGTACATCCGTATATGTGTGTGAATCCCTGCAGGTGTACGTGTGTACATATGTACGAATTTGCAGTGCGGCATTGCATTACATGAGTATGCGTATTATGTTTTTTTTTTCTAAAACATAAAGAGCAGGATGAAGGCCGTGCGAAGGATGTGTAGTTAACATTGTGCGAGCCGAGAAAGTGGATTATGTCACACACTGTCTGTGAAGCTCCCTCGCGAGTGCCTGGTGCGTTCATCTCCCCGACAGTAGTTCTATTCCGTCCACAGAATCTCACGCTCGACGGCAAAAAGAGGTGATTCGTGTGTCCATGCCACGAGGAAAAACAACAGTAACATGGCCATAGCTGTTACATGCTGGTCTTTATGGATCATATCATAAAAACAGACAAACACGCTTTTTAAAGTACAAAAAGGTGTATACTACTAAAATAAAGTACCGTATGACTTAAGTCAAGCTCACAGAAAAAAGAGAAGAGAGAGAGAGAGAGGAGAGGGGGAGAGAGAGAGAGAGGGGGGGAGAGAGAGAGGGGAGGAGAGAGAGAGGGGGGAGAGAGGGGGGAGAGAGAGAGAGAGAGGGAGAGAGGGAGAGGGAGAGGGAGAGGGGAGGGAGAGAGAGAGAGAGAGAGGGAGAGGGAGGGAGGGAGGGAGGGAGGGAGGGAGGGAGGGAGGGAGGGAGGGAGGGAGGGAGGGAGAGAGAGAGGAGAGAGAGAGAGAGAGAGAGAGAGAGAGAGAGAGAGAGAGAGAGAGAGAGAGAGAGAGAGAGAGAGAGAGAGAGAGAGAGAGAGAGAGAGAGGGAGGGGGGTAGGGGGGAATAGTAAGAAAGAGAGAGAGAGAGAGATCCACTTCCCTGCCTAACCGGAAGGAAACCCTTTTATTTTAACCTCTCACTGGATCTTGAAGTAGCAGAGGAGAAAAACATTGGCAAAGTTAGCCCACTTGACCACGTGTCGCATCTCAGCTGACTTCGCACACGGGGACAAAAGCTTCACGCTTCGTAAACCTTAATGACGCCTGATGCTCCAACTTCAGTCTCCTCGGGAATGAATGATTGAGGATGGGGATAATGAAGGTGCTGCCATCTATTGGAGTGGAAGTTCGCCAATATCAAGTTTGAATTTGGATCCAGAACGTGTTTGTGATACAGGGATTATTATCGCTTTGATAAGGATCCGACTAAATCATAATTACTCCCTTTTGCAATGCACAAAAACGAGCAGTCTGAACAGTTTGGCAATAACAATATCTTTACAAGCATCGAAGTAATATGGAGATTTATGAGGTCAGCGCGAGCACGGATTTCTGCCGTAATCCCCGCACAAGCATTCGCATTTCCTTTATCGCATTTGTATTCAATGTCAGGCAAAATGAAATAAAGCAAATGCATCAAGATAAATCACCGTGCGCCCCCCCCCTACCTTCGACCCTCACCCTAACCCGCCGGAGGAGAGCAACCGCCATTCGAAAACCTAGAAAAACAATGAAAGAAAAATGGAGGAGGCGAGCGGGAGGAAAACACTAAACCGAAGAAACTACGTTGATTTTCCCTTGGATTACGACCCAAGATCCTCCAGAATAAAAGTTGAGAGATAACGGGGAGGCCTTCGGGGAGACTCGTTCTTGTATATATACGAGCATAATAAAATCTTTAAAAACAGACATTCGTCTATACTGTATTGGTATGGTCGACTCAGTGAAATGACTTGACTGTGACATGCATGTCTGTTAATATCTGTCTCTGTCTCTGTCTCTGTCTCTGTCTCTGTCTCTCTCTTTATCTCACACACAACACACACACACACACACACACACACACACACACACACACACACACACACACACACACACACACACACACACACACACACACACACACAAAATGGAAGAGGAAGAGAGGGGGGATCACAAGGCTTTTGATGGATAAAGCGACGGCCGCAGGTGGTGCAAGATGCAAGCCTCGCCTTTTGGCAAGACACGGAAACAGAAATCAAATGAATCGCAGGATAAATGATACTCTGGTCAATACTTCTTTGGCAATGTCTGACCTCAGTGACATATCAGATCGGGTAAATGTTTGGCAATCATATTATAATATCAGATATAATATATATATATATATATATATTATATATATTATATATATATATATTATATATATATATATATTTATTTATTTACCAATTTTAAAAAACAACAACCTATATTAAATATACCACGAAAAATTACCTCTCCCCCCAAAAAAAGGAAGATAAGTTGACTGATTACCAATCAAATACAATAAATGAAAACACACACAAATTCCAACAACTTCATAACCCGCCAAGTATAGCTTCAAAAGCCGAATCCACCACGCATTTCAAAAATATTTATCCCGCTACAAATCACGAAATAAAAACACATGGAATCCCAATAATCCCGGGGATACCATAACTAAATCGTGGCGGCCGCTTGATCGCTGTGCTACTATTATCTTTTAATGTTGGATCGCTCAAAGGCACGGAACCGAGGGGGATTTAGGCCCAAATCTGGGAACTGCATACATCATTTGAAAAAATAAATAGGAAAAAAATAATTTGCAATGAAACAGATTAAAATGAAGTAAAACTTACAATGATTAAAAGATAAGTAAATTAATAATGCTGGTTACATTATGCTTTATGTGATTTATCACTCGTTGAAAGGGGGAAGGGGGGGGAGGGAGGGAGGGGAGGGAGGGAAGAGGGAGAGAGGGAGGAAGAGGGAGAGAGGGAGGGAGAGGGAGGAGAGGGAGAGAGTAGGGAGAGTAGAGAGGAGGAGAGAGAGAGAAGAGAGAGAGAGAGAGAGAGAGAGAGAGAGAGAGAGAGAGAGAGAGAGAGAGAGAGAGAGAGAGAGAGAGAGAGAGAGAGAGAGAGAGAGAGAGAGAGAGAGAGAGAGAGAGAGAGAGAGAGAGAGACAGAAGTAAGAAAGTACTGCCTGCGCCAATGAGTAATGCATAACTCTGTGTACAAATGTTGACACGCACGCACCTGAGGCAACGCAAGAGGCTGAGTGACTGCTACCGCTCGACTCCTTCTCTCATTCCCTTCCGCCGAAGACTCTGACTACCCTACGTTGCCTCAGCTTACTACTACATCTGAAGCGGGATTACACTTATAACGGCATTCAAATAGAGTTTACGACTATCTTTGTCTACCCCCCCTTTCCCAAAGTGCGTGTTTGGACGCGTTCTAGATCACTCTACTTATTTCTCAACGCTTTTATGTAATATCTTTTTTATTAGCTTCTATAAAGAATATGAGGAAGGCACAGTATTTTCATTCTCAGATATTAACCCAAACAATAAACATTTGGAGTTACTTCACCATATAAAAACGAAGATTATTATTACTCATGATAAAGGCAGCCGAAAGAACCATTTTTCACTTTACTGTTTTATCTAAGGCCATAAAATTCACATTTCTGATATAAACCTAAAGCTATCTTCGTGTGTTATGCACTCCTACTTCATTCTTGCATATTTCTTTCTCTCTTTTTTCCCCATTTTCTTTCTCTATCCCTTTCTATTCTCTCTCTCTCTCTCTTTCTCTTTCTCTTTTCCTCTTTCTCCTGATCCTGTTTTTGCTTCTTTTTCTCTCCTCTCCCTATCCTTTCCTCCCCCCCCTCTCTCCCCCTCTCTCTCTTTTGCTATCCGTGACACTGTTCAGTTTCGTGCATGTTGCAAGAGCATGATTAGATGCAACTTTTACGTTCTTACTAGATGGGCCATAACATATCGGCGAGGCTTGGGCAGAATGTGTAATTTTCTCCCCCACAAAGACCATCGATTCATGCTTTAGGTCAGACGGCCATCCCTCCCCCCATATCTGTCCACCTTCCAAAAGGAACAGCTTTTCAATGGAATAAAAAGATAACCATACAGTAACCCCAAAGGACGAAAATGCGATGAAGGAAGAGCATAAATGGAAGAGAAAAGCAGTAAAACAAGGATTATCCGGGGGTCACGTGGCACACCTGCCCGTCCACCCTAAAGCGAGTTTTAAATAGACAATAAATACA
>NW_020868861.1:226282-233782 GCF_003789085.1 Penaeus vannamei
CTGTTCCGACCACTTTCGTGTTGACAAAGATAAAAGTTTCTCCCCCCGATGACCAACCAACATGACGTTACTGATCGACCTTCTCCTCCTATAGTCAAAAGATAATAGTAATTATATAAATATAATAATACCCATGGTACGCAAATATTAAACATATAGTATCGTGTCCGGAAAAAAATTACCCTGCTATCAACATCTATATAAAACAGGCCGGCTCCTTGAGTTGCGACTGATATGGACAGTAGCAACAGCGAGAGCATTTCGTATCCGAGTCTTCAAATATATTGTCAAGACGTACCTGAACTGAGCGGCATAGTGGTGGATGTTGGCACAGGTGGAAGACCAGCGTGTTGATGTGAAGGCGGGAGAGTCCGGCCTTGATCACAACAACATCACAATCTGCAAGAGAAAATGATACGGTTATACCGCATATACCCAGGTAAAGCATAATGGCTGCGAAAACAAACAAGTGAATATTTTAAAATCCATACTGTAGTAGGTTACAGTATAATAAACCAAACTCCTAGAATAATGGTTCCCATCTGGTGGGACATGAGGCATTGTCAAGGATGATCACTTGTCGAATAGGCTAACAGAAATGCGCATACGTCTGCACGCGACGCCGTCCAGCAACGACTGTCATAATCCATCAAATATTGGAACTAGCGATCAGAAGGACAGTCATGTCTGCAAAAATGTGGTTACGAAAGGCAGATTCGGTCGAATACGCGCTCTAAATACATTGTAGACGCCCTCAGGCGGGAGGTATGAAAAGGACAAGTAATAAAAAATTAATGTTGTCGTAAACGAGAATGGTCGCCGCGGGGCCACTTAAGGTCCAATCTCTGAGGAATCAACGACCTCACTGAAATTTCTGTTACTTTCTGCAGCATCAGAGAATGCAATTCGCCGTTTTATTCATTTAAGTTCATTTTACCGAAGTGGATGATTATGGACGTAAACCAATGCACGCACACGCACACACACATACATAAACCCATACACACGCGCGCGCGCGCATAAACACACACACACACGTGTATATATGTATATACACGATCTGATTTACCCCATGCAATAACACATTGATTGGTGTTTGTTCAGGTGACAAGTGCATGTCACTTTACCCATTCACAAAAGAGGGGGACAAAATGCAGACAACTGAAGGTAAAATGTGAAAGAAGTCAAGCCCTTCCGCAATCCCATTTCCACCTTCACCGGCTGAACGTAATGTAAACAAAAGTAATCTTTCCTGCGAAAAATACATTATATCTCAGCTACACGGAAGACAGCTTCCCTTGGATTGTTACAATGGAAGGGAGCTCTGAGTAATGATTCTGGTTTTGGGCCTAAGCTAGACCAGTAATGCGACTATTCTTTAACCAATATAGGCTAGAAGAAAGTGTGTGTGTTAGTGTGTGTAGGGTGGTAGGTAAGGTGAGTCGGTGACTAAGTGAATAAGCGAGTATAGGACTGAGAGTGATTTTGTGTCACAAAACATCGACGTCATAGCGTTCTTAAGAAAGGTGTTCCCTCAAGTAACATTCTCCATTACTCCCAAGAAAGTTAACCAATTCCTCACAAACGGATTCCCAAAGCTTGTGAGTGTTTTCCTCACCTCCTTATCTCCAAACCTCCTGCATATCCCACCTTCACCCCACTAAATCCCCAAGATATCCTTATCGCCAAGAGACCTGCGTGCTTCCCGGCCAGCCTTTCCCACAACCCAGCCTGCAATGCTCGCCCTGCCACATCACAACCGACCTTCCTCCCTGGGATGTGATACTTGCTTTCCCTCTTCCACCCTCTTGTGTCCCCTCGAAGCTCAACGTTCAAACATGCCATGTATTTTTTCCCTCGTTTTCTCATTCCACGTTCGCTTCTCTCTGTGCCCTCTCTCTATCTACATATGCAGGAGTTTATAATGGATTCTCTTCAACGCCCAAACTCACTCAGTCTCTCTCTCTCGTCATATACCAATTTTGTTCCTTTGTATTTCTAAATGTTTTGCCTTTTTCACATAGCTCCTTCTGATTAATTGTGAGAAAATATTCAACATTAGAAAATTCCTCCCCTTGATATGGAACTGCCTCCTCTCTGCCAAGGTCATAAATATCTGTGCCACTGTATCTGTCAAGACCTGATATCTAACTCACGGTTGATCCTCGAATGAAAACCTCGGTGGCTCAGCAGTGCCATTCAGATTCTCTCTCCTTTCTGACAATAATAATTTTCAACACTCCTCTAGACTTACAATGGCCGAGCTCTCGTCACCTCCCCACCCACTGACAGCCCCCCTCTCCGCTTCCTCCACTCCCTCCATCCCCTCAACTGCTTCCCTTCCCCCACCTAGCCTAACCTCTTATACCTTTTCCACCACGCCGCTGTTACGCTGTTTATGGCATGTTTGCTATTTCACAGATGGGGCCGTATCACTTCACCCTGTCAGAAGAGGATGGATGTTAACCCACGGAATGTAATCTAACAGTAAACTCGCGTAATCTTCTATCGTGTTCATAACGTAATGAGTCGCAATAACGATTACACCAATACAAACAAAATGATGCTTATGTTTTGAATACGAAGGTAAAATGCACGTAAACTCTGATGCTCTATCATCCTGTCATTCAAAATTGAGTTACATACACTGGCAGGCTGCTCTAACATTCATTCGCCTCCGTTGCTATCACTGATACAAGAGATAAGGCCTAGAATAGTTACTCTGGTGTTTCGACTCGATTGTAGACAAAATTTAAGATATATTATAACGTAAGCGTGGAGAGTGGTTTTGATCTATTTTACCACCATTACATTTTATAATTTGCTACCTCTGTTCTCATCCCATCACTTTAAGTTATACTCAGTCTCACAAAAGTGTTCGTGAGTGTTACAATCAAATCCCTTGTTACTGAACGCGAGCGTGTCTAGGGGTGCTGTGTTTAAGCATTCCGTTGATTCTCCAAATGAATGTTTTGTCTGGATAATCTTTGAAATGTAGTTTATGTGTGTATGAATATGGCACCAGTCACTTGTATTCATACCATTCTCGTGTTCTAGTTGCGGTGCGATTGATGGTGTGAGCGATTATGTCCGTGTGCGTGCGTATGTCCGTGTGTTGTGTGACAGGTAACAATATATTGAAGTACGTGTGCGCCAGAATAATGATGCTAGGCGTATGGCGTATGATGTCGTGGAGTGGTTGTCTTGGGTCTCCTCTTCTCCGTGGCTGTGGGCGAAAGTTTGAACGACAGTCTAGTGTACGCGCTGCGCTGCTTTAGGCTCGAATTCTGTCAATTTTCAGAATATGTCGCGTCGTGTCGAGCGCTTGGCTGTGGTGTATGTCGCTGTGTGTGATAGCGGTTCCAAAGCTACTAGGATAGCGAGACGTTCTCACACCGTAAGTGCTATACAGTCGACCCGTCATCTCTAACTTCGTGTCTCCGCGCGCTCATGGCGCTCGTTATATGGCCTCGCACTCCGAGTACGATTATTTTATGCGGATCAAAGTCTACTGGCGAGTCATATATGTGGAGTGTTCACTACACACGCTACCACTATTACATAACCATGATAAGAATATGCTTCTGTTCAGTGGTGCTTGTGGGAAAATTATAAGCAGCTGGAACTCGTTAGGGAGCAGTGGGCTATATACCCGCGATCAAGTTCTCGGAAAGCAGATAGAGAGACGCAGTACGTATCTTGACACGCTGAGAGGAGAACCGACACGATAGTGATGCCCAGCAGGCAAGAGGAACAATGCGATGCAGTTGAGTCCCGGGACCCGGGAGACCCGCTTTTCTGAGTCGCGAACCATTCGCGAAAGGAGGCGCGCATGGGAGACAGCGTCGACTGAGGCATGCGGCCCGGATCGCCCCCGAGCGTTCAGCGGAAAGCGCGATGTGGACGCAACGACGCGAGAGACTGAGCGGGATGAGAGGCGCAGCGGAAAGCGGAGATTGAAACGATGAGTCAGGGGATGTTTTCGAGATGAGGTCGACGGTCAGACTGAGAAGAGAAACGGACGCAGAGCTTATCAAAATACGAAAGTAATATTGTATTAGTGGCATTGTGAGAGGAAAATAGATGATAGATATAATGAAGAAGAAGATGAATAGGAAGAAGAGAGAGCAGGAGGAGAAGAGATTATCAATTAAATGTGATTTGATGAGAAGCAGATACTGTTAATCCATTTAGATATAGTGAGAGTATAAGAAAGATGTAGATCAATTTAAAGTTAGATCGCTCTACAGATGCTTATGCACTGTAAAGATAAATTTCAGAAGTGAGATAGAACGAGCTGGCTAGGAGACAAGATACCATATAAAATCAGTCCGACCCCGTCGGCGAAAGAACGCTGACAGGTCTTCGCTAAAGGGACACGTGACTTGAGTATGTTACGTTCTAATAGAATGCATGGCGCGGCGACCACTTTGCGTCCTGCACGACTAGTCGCGAGGACCAGACTCGAGGACCGAAGTTCCCTTGCAGAACAGCAAGCGACGGGCCTGACGTACTAGCAGTGCGAAAGGGTGGGAGGGTGATTTTGCAAGGTTAAAGATTGGAAAGATGTGACTTAGTTTATGATAAGAGGGATGCAGTTCAATGGAGGTTTAAGAGAGCGAAATTCGACTAATGACCTGAGAGAGAGGAAGAGAAGTAGAAGAGAAACGACAGAAGCAGAAGAAGCGTGAAAAAGCAAAGCACCGTGATCACACTTGAAGAGAACTGAGATGAGAGGAATACTGGACGAGAGAGAGAGAGGAAGAGACCGAGAGAGAGAGAGGAAGACGGAGAGAGTATGGAGATGAATAAGAGAGAAGAGGAAGACGGAGAGGAGGAGAAGAGGAAGAGAGAGGAGAGAGAGAGGAAGGAGAGAGAGAGAGAGGAAGAAGAGAAGAGAGAGAGAGGAGAGGAGAGAGAGAGAGAGAGAGAGAAGAGAAGAGAGAGAAAGGAAGAGAGAGAGAAGAAGAGAGAGAGAGAGAGGAAGAGAGAGAGAGAGAGAGAGAGAGAGAGAGAGAGAGAGAGAGAGAGAGAGAGAAGAGAGAGAGAGAGAGAGAAGATGAGAGAGAGGAGAGAGAGGAGAGAGAGAGATAGAGAGGAAGAGTAGAGGAAGAGATGAGAGGAAGAAAGAAAGGACAAGAGAGAGAGGGAAGAGAGAGAGAGAGAGAGAGGAAAGGAGAGTGACGAGAAGTAGAAAGATTTCGTACCGAGTCAGATAAGTAGAAGGAAGAGGAGAGAGAGAGAGAGAGCGGCAGACGGAGAGAGAGAGAGGAGAGAGGAGGAGAGAGAGAGAGAGAGAGAGCGAAGAGAGAAGAGACGAGGAGAGAGAGTGAGAGAGAGACGATCGGACGAGAATTGAGAGAGAGAGAGAGAGAGAGAGAGAGAGATGGGAGATGAGAAGAGAGGAGAAGAGAGAGAGACGGTCTCTCACGCTCAAGGCATGAACTGAACTGATCCGTATGTCATTGCTATGTAATTATTGTAATTGTGACGGATGGAAGAAGTGACGCGTAGGCATGACGTGAGTATGTGCACGTGAGGGTGATTAAAGATTAGAGAGTTCGTCCTTATGAGAGGAAGTGAAGAAGTGGACCACGAGCAATGGAATTATCACACGAATGAACATCAAGCAAGTGAAACTACCTCTCTTCACCCTGTAGTTTTGATTTAATCTGCTATCTCTCCCTTACTATTCTCGTCTCATACTAACCTAAACCTATATACCTCGCGTGAAGAGAGAGAGAGAGAGAGGTCTCACACCTCGGATGCTTGCCTAAGAGCGGAGAGAGGAGAGAGGGAAGAGAGAGCGGAACGAGAGCGAGGAAGAGAGGAGCAGAGCGAGAGAGAGAGAGAGCGGAAGAGAGAGAGGAAGAGAAGAGAGAAGAGAGAAGAGAGAGGAAGAGAGAGAGAGAGAGCGGAAGAGAGAGAGAGAGAGAAGAGAGAGAGAGAGGGAGAGAGAAGAGGAGAGAGAAGAGAGAGGAGAAGAGAGAGAGGACGAGAGGGAGGGAGGGAGGAGGGAGGGAGAAACAAAAGAAGATAATAGAAGACAAGGCAAGACAAAGGAAGAAAAGATACGAGTAGATAAAGAGAACAGAAGAAATGAGAAAATCGAATAGAAGAAATAGAAAAAGAATAAAAACAGAAAATAGTGGAGGGAATAAGTGAAGAACGGGTGTATGCATTTTGAGTGTGCTTTGTGTTTCGTGCGTGTGGCTGCGTGCAGACCTTGGCTGCGTGTGCGAGTGCGTGGGCGTGTGTGTGCGTGTCCTACTCAGGGATCTACAAGAGGTTTGGCGAGCATCTATTTCAAGCGTGCGGCCGAGCCACTCGTTAATACTTTGGTCAGGAAAAAAGACGTCGGCGATTGGGAGACGATTGACATAAGCGCCTTGGGATCCATTACCACTCTGTTTCTGAGCAGGCACTCTAAACATGCCTAGCAATCCACTTCAAGTGAGGCAAGTAAAACGTTCGTCAATCTTGCCACTAAGAAAATATTACTCTTCCTATCTGTATTCTTGCTTTATCTTTAGGGAAAAGAAGCCTGCCAGTCACACCGGCAAATGAACCGAGGGCAAGATATCTTCTAAACGAGCATCGCCATTTCCACACAATAAGCAAGACGATAACTTGAGCTACCATGAGGGGCCGCTAATACACTTCCCTGTCGCTCCCTCTCCACCGCCTTCCTATTTTCTCCTCTACCACTCTCTCTCCTCTCTCTCTCTCTCTCTCTCTCTCTCTCTCTCTCTCTCTCTCTCTCTCTCTCTCTCTCTCTCTCTCTCTCTCTTATATATGTATGTATGTGTGTGTGTGTTGTGTGTGTGTTGTGTGTGTGTGTGTGTGTGTGTGTGTGTGTGTGTGTGTGTGTGTGTGTGTGTGTGTGTGTGTGTGTGTGTGTGTGTGTGTCGCGTGCCGTTTTATGTATTTACCTATGTGTTCCACAGCCATCCATATTTCTTTATAGTGGCATCTTAAAAACAGCGACAAAATGGAGAGGCACTACATCGGCATAATTTCCGGTCTGACATCATCGCTAGTTATAATGCTGATCGCTTGTCTTATCTCCATGCAATATCCCTGATTACTTAGTTCACAAAAAACAAGAATTGGGAAAATTACATGTTCCTTGTAAAAACAGATAACTACAAAAACCCGCTGTCTAAATAAGTCGAGTGTAGGTAAATATCACAGAAGACACTAATTGTAGATCAGGACACAACTAAATATAAGTGCGAAATACACTGAAAAGTGAGGGACGTTCCTACAGAGGTGCTGACAACTGGGAGTCTGCATATGATCGTTGCTGAAAACCGCATCAATCTGGCCGAACATTTTATGCCGGTGTGTATATATATACACAGGTATATGCAAGGAATTTATTTTGTATATATATACATATATAAACACATATATGTATATATATATATATATATATATATATATAATATATATATATATATATATATATATATATATATATAATATATATAATATATA
>NW_020868861.1:248782-251282 GCF_003789085.1 Penaeus vannamei
TACAAAAGAAATAGCGCGTCACAGTCCTTACTCTTAATGCAATTGGGCTCCACACTTCTTAAATTCAGCCTTGGCGTAAACAGGCTCTATTCCTCTTAAGATTCGGTCTCAATATATGCTTCTTAAATCCAGTCTCGATGGAAATGGGCTCCATATTATCACATTCAAAGTATTGTCCCCTTCTGAACCACGTCTTTTTTTTTTCTTATGAACATCCAAATGACATCCACGGTGTTGACCTACTAGCACACGCTATTGAAGATTCTTTATATAGATTAAATTTCAGTAGCTCTATGATGTGCCGTATCATCTTTCGCTAATCAAGAATCTACTTTCCCTGAATTCTGTATTCGGTTAGTGTTAAATGACGTCTTCTCTACTATATCTACCTTCTAGTTTCTTATACTTCTTCGATGTCAAATAATCCAATATTGCCAGAAGGTTTCTTGAGCATAAGCCTACTGGGATTATTATGGCTTCTCATAACAGGATGGTACATCTGACAAGACAAGCTACTTTCCGGCTTACGTGCATGGCGACAAATGGGTCATCTGAGACGATGAATGTAAAACAGGCACATCAACATAGTCTACTTAGTCTTGAAAAAATACCATGTGAGAAACAGCAAAGAGAGCAAGAGGTTGGCGAGGCATCACTGATTCATCTGAAAGAACGTGCAGCCTACACAAGGTTGCTTTTTTACATTTTTTAAGAGGAAAACTGTTATAGTACACAGTGGTTTTGCTAATGTCCCTGACATTAGACATATACGGCCGGTTACCTTGGGAGGGTGATTAGGTCAACTGATTAATCTGAGGTTCGATTTTATGCATACGTATAGCAAATTAAACATATACGACTCAATGTTTGGCACTGGTGCACGTTCTTTTCTAGATCTGGATCATTCTGCTAGTTTCTGTATAATTTACGTTATACAGAAAATATACACACCCGACCTTCAAAACAAGGTGATGCTCACGCTTGTTCTATTTTATTTTCTAATTATCATAATTTCTTGATCATCATCTGACTTTGAAGCGAGACCAGAGCCGCTTATCTCCGGCGATCCATTACCCTACATCACACTCAATGGCAATGGGCTTAACGAAAACGGTGCAAGGCGAGGGGAGGGAGGTCGCCCCGGGGAGCACTCACAAGCTGCCGATTTTTCCCCTCGACTGATGGGCTACTAGCGCCAGGACGCCGAGGGAAAACCTTCGTGCCAAGTCGACTCGGCACTTCTGAAACTTCGGTTGAAGAAAAAAATCAGGAGCGCTTCAGAGTTTACAGACTAGTAACAAACTATGTTAGGTGCGTAGAGGCACCATGTGCTTCATCTGCATAACGCTTTGTTAGGTGAGAAGTTTCCTAAAGAAAATTCGGCAGCGAGTGAACTCCGACTCCCCATTTTTTAGATAAAGTGGCAAAGAAATGTATAACGCTTGATGCATCTCTGATCCCCGAGTTACGAGTTAAGTTTACACTCCGTCATTGCAAGCGCTGGAGCAAAAGCTACGAGAGTCCCCGGGAAGCAAAGCATGAGTGCCACGCCTAACCTCACAATATAGCCACATTACAGTCCTTTTCCTCTGCAAGTGCGTCTCCCTTGGCGGACTCAAGCAAGCTTACCGAGAAGGCACCAACTATCTCAGTGTTATTTTTTTCATCCATGGTCCCCCGATGCTTATTGCGAATGGAATTACATTAGCTATTTTTTGTTATACAATACCCAGCCTACCATATAGCCATCCATACGTCTATGAATCTGCACCTTGTAGACATTTACCCATAAACGAGTATGATTACAACTCACTACATCTCTTCTAGCCTATTTACGTGATAAAATCCACCGTGACAAAGGTACAAAATAGGAACGTCTATACGGAAAATCTTTCCAACGGACATGAAAAACGTTGCTTCCCTGCTCGCTACCGAGTGAGGGCGATGAAAAATGCACAAAGAACGTGTCCCTTAGCATCGATCACCCAGGAACGAGATGTGGAATGATCCCACGGGAGCGCGATCTCGAGAAAGAAAGTGCAAGAAATCATCAGAGCAAACTCTCAAGGAAATTCAGGCGGCATTAAACAAAGGCATGTCTACCTCTGACTTGGAATCAAAACAATTAAATCAATAGGATTAGTGCGGTGCCCTTACCCCGGCAATCGGGTACTGAGAAATGGAATTGTCGGCTTTCTTTTAACGAATCCCCATATGGAGTCTCCGTCGTAAACATCTATGCTACGATACTGGGAAGTCTTACAAGAGCAACCGATGAAATGATATTACTAATCACTGTTCATCTCTACCATCAAGACTAACCGCCAAAATGCCTCCACCAAACACCACGGGCACATTTCTGTCTTTAACATCCTTCAGTGAAGTCCACGGAGGCCAAGTAAGAGCAAAAACAAGCAGCGCGTAAAAGCTTAGTTTAGATGATCTAGGCTAGATAAACAGGCTTGTGTCAAAAGAATGTTAGAGCCATGCACAAAACCTA
>NW_020868861.1:271282-278782 GCF_003789085.1 Penaeus vannamei
CCGCCCATAACTTCAATAAGCCCCACTTCTATACATCGGTGCTTATGATACACCATACTCCATTACTACCACAGTTATTATCCCTTACTCTATTATTGATTTTCTTTCACCTACCCTATCTAAGAGTCCTATATGATAGTAGAAGGTAATCAGGACGCCCCTTACCTACTCTTTCCCTTCTTCCATCTCCTACCTTCTATACCACTCGTTTACGTTATAAGCTAAGCTACCTTATAACAGTCATATGCATTGTATTTAGACGTAAGTTGGTACTCTATTTATTTGTGCTTAGGTGTGTATTTCTTCCTATTTGGTGTAGTGATTACACTGCGCACAGTAGGTATATTGGTATAACGCTTTGCTATTATTATATTATACTTGGACGTTAAGCGAGGCTGACTGTTGTTTATTTGTTTGATTGTACGGAAAATGGGTTTGGGTGTAGGTGTGTGGGGGTGGTAGGGGAGATGGGAGTCGGAGGGTTGAGTTTAGGTTGTATTGGAGATTGGTTTGGGAGGTGGGGCGAGGTGTATAAATAAGTGTGAAGTGGTGGGTGTGGGGCTTTGGGTGAGGAGGGACCGGAGGTTGTTGAGGCTTGTGGCTGTCCGGGCGGGTAGGCGCATGGCTGTCTACGGGTGAAGGTAGGATTGAAGGTGGTGGGGGGTAAGAGGAGTAGCCCTCTGTATGCAATTGTAGTGTATGTAGTGGTATGGGGTTGTAAGGGGGTTAAAGGAAAGTGTATGTGTGGGGGATGGGGTTGGTGGGTATGAGGGGAAGAGAGGCGATAATATTTATATGGGTTTTTAACTTATGGTTTTTAGTTGTGGTGTTTCAGAGTTAGTAGGGGAGGAAGGAAAATCTTGATAACATTTGGAAGAGGGATTATTGATAAGAGAATGGGCGGCAGGTGTAAGAAAGTGGTGCGTGGTTTAGTTACATGGTTATAGTAAGGAGGGAGAATTGAAGGGATTAATGACAATTATGAGTTTAATGATTTTATATATAATGAGACGTATGACAGAATGGGAGGAGCATTAGACTGGAATACGATGAAAGGGAAATTTTGAGGATATATTGGAGAGGGCCAGTCAGGAAGGTTAGATATGGGAAAGTGGATAGGAGGAAAGAGGCGACTGGAGGACTTTAGGTGGGTGGTGGGTGAGTGGATTTAGGAGTAGGTTGTGGCGTGTCGTTATACTTGGGAGGAGGATGAGGAGATCTTATTTCCAGAGGAAAGGGGTGAAGAGGTAGAAGGGTTATAGAGGGAGAGGGAGGGGGGAAAGGAGAAAGGGGAGAGAATAGTAGAGGTAGTGAGAATAGTAAGGGATATAAGTGAGAGAAGAAGAAGAACAGGAATGAGGGGAGAGAGAAAGAAGGAAAGGCCGGACACTGAGATGAAGAAAAGAAGGAAAGGGGGAGTAGAGAACCCACCAGCAACAACCGCGACACAACGCGAGCACCAGAGAGAATGGAACCTAAGAACCGCCCACCAGAAAAGGGGGGAGAAGAGAAAGAGAGGAAAGGGGGTAGGTAGAGAGACCCACCACACAACTGAACGAACAGACTCCCACCCGACACGCCGCCGCACGCACAGCACAGGAGACATAGATAAGGAAAGGAGGGAAGATGAGAAAGAAAGTGCCCGCCACCCCTACCATTTGCACCCCCACCGCCACCACCCGCCGCACAGCCACCCACCGCACAGACACAGCCCCGGAATAGAATCATCTTATCTATCGTTTAGAAAGTTTATAGTGCTGACTCTCTGAGATGAGAAAGAAGTTATATATAATCATGTATATTCTTGTGTGGTTGTGTGTGTTGGGTGGTGTGGGATGGTTGTTGGTGTGTGATGTGGTGTGGTTGTATATAGATACTGATAATAAGATAAGAGCTATATATATTCATCATAGTATTCTCTAGATATTGTATGTTATGTAGGTATATATATGATATGGTACTGTTACTATCATAATCGGATCTCTGTCATTCATCTCGTATTTCTATCTGTATAATATATAGTAGCCGTCTATCTATCTACCTCGCCCGATCATATGGTATATATATTAGTTTGATATACATAATGTATATCCTATAATTTATTTTCTATCAGTATTATAATTTTATATGATTAGAAAGTATAGAGAATATATTCGGAAGGGAGAAGAGGAGAGGAGGGAAAAGAAGAGGAAGGGAGGGAAAAGGGGAGAGAGAGAAGAGAGAGAGAGAGAGGGCGAGAGAAAAGAGAGAGGAGAAAGAAGAAGAAAGCGAGAAGGAGAGGAAGAGAATCGGAGAGATAAGAGATAGAGAGATGGAGTAGAGATGGAGATGGGGATAGGAGATACGAGATAAGGAAGATAAGGAGTAGCGATAGACGAGATAGAGATAGGATAGAAGGAGACAAGGAGAGGAGGAGAGAGAGACGGAGAGAGAAGCGAAGAGAGAGAGAGAGAGAGAGAGAGAGAGAGGAGAGGAAAGAGAGAGAGAGGAAGAGAGGAGAGAAGAGAGAAGAGAAGAGAGAGAGAGAGAAGAGAGAGAAGAGAGAGAGAGAGAGAGAGAGAGAAGAGAGAGAGAGAGAGAGAGAAGAGAGAGAGAGAGAAGAGAAGAAAGAAAGAAAGAAAGAGAAGAGAGAAGAGAGAAGAGAGAAAAGAAATAATAAGAGGTAGAGAAGCCGAGTTGGCAAAGGATTGGGTACAATAACTCATGGATGTGGCGATGTATTCAGAATGCCAGCCTTGAATAATTTTTAAAACATGACAGTGATAAAAGATCCTCCATGTTTCCGAATCACTGTAAGCCTGATATACATTATTTTGAAAACAGAAGGCGAAATGAATCAAAGTGAACTCATCATTCATACCAGTAAAAGATGCATAGATAGACTGAAGGTAGATGCGACAGCAGATAGATAATTGAATAAAGATAAACAACAACGCAATAGATAATCATTTCAGTATAACAGATACATGATATGCTATATATTAGATAATACGGCATGATTATACAAAAATGTTCCATATATACTAGTAAGCAGTATATACTAAATAAATATCGTAATACAAATGTAAGAAATAAACAACACAGAAATAAAAATAACAGAGAGACAACAGGAAGGCAAAGATAACAGAGAAACACGAAAGAAAATACAACAGAGAGACAACACGAAAGCAAAGAAAACAGAGAAAATTAAAGAAAAGACAACAGAGAGACAACACGAAAGCAAAGAAAACAGAGAAAATGAAAGAAGAGACAACAGAGAGACAACACGAAAGCAAAAGAAACAACAGAGAGACAACACGAAAGCAAAGAAAACAGAGAAAATGAAAGAAAAAACAGAGAAACAACACGAAAGAAAAGAAAACAAAGAGACAACACGAAAGCAAATATAACAGAGAGACAATATAGAAATGATGATAGACAGGCGGCGAACGAATGCATATTAGTCTCTCATTTCCCTCTCCATCATCGCCTAAGCGGCCATAGTCCATTATTCCTTATTATCACGCGGGGAATGCCTCTTCCTCTTCCATCTCGTCTCCATTTGTTATTCATGATCATTCTGTCACCCTCATTTACTCTGTCCATTTATCTTGACTCCTGTTCACTATGAGTTCTGTTTGTTTCCCTTTTTCGCTTATCTTAATTTCTTTCTTTGTCTCTTTCTTTATTTGTTATCTTTATTTCTATTTGATTCCCGTTTTCTTGCTGTTTCTCATGATTTTCTTCAACTCTAACTCCCTTACTCTCTCGCCATTATCCTCTTTCATCTTTATGCTTTTCTCTTTAAACTCTTTTCCTTTATTATATTAATTTCCTCTTTATATCTTTCTTATGCTCTCATATCTCCATATCCTCTTATTTCCTTTTCCTTCCTCTTAATAATTTTCTTCGTTATCCTCACGTAATTTTTATCCCTATCACCAAATATCTTTATCCTTTTATATTCTTCCACCATTCTCCTTCATCGGTTTCCTTTCATGCATCTTCACCTCATTTCCTTCATATCCTTTCACTTTCGTTGTCATTTATAATTGTTCACAGTTTTTTCCTTTTTTTCACCTTTCCTTTACATTCTTTCAATCTTTCTTTCATCTCTTTCATTCAATCATTTCCTTTCAGTGTTCCCTTTAGTCATATCCTTTCACCCAGGTCACTTTATTTCCTTCATATTCTTTCAACATTTCCCTTGACGATATCTTTTTCGTTCATTTTCACATCATTTCCTTCAAATCCTCTTATCCATTTTCTCTAATAAACATTTTTTTCACCCATTTCCATCACATTTCCTTCATATCCTTTCACCCATTTCCTTCAGTGATATTCTTGCCCCATTTCCACTTCATTTCTGCGATACTCTTTCACCCTTTTCTTTCAATCGTTCTTTTCTTCTTCCTTCCTTTCATCATTTCCAACACATCCTTTTATCTCTCTCATTCCTCTGTGTTCTTTCATTCTCTCCACTTCCTTCATATCTTGTCATGTGCATCCAACGTAGGAATTCGTCCTTGCTCATCCTATTCTACTTGTCCTTCTTCCTTTTCATTGCATTCATTCATTCCTTGTTACTCATTCTCATTCTTCTTCACACTGCGCGATGACTATTTTCTTTTCTTTTTTCTCGATGCTTAACTCCTTTTCCCCGGTTTATCAGTCTTCTGCCAGTCTTTATTTTCACTTTCACTTTTCGTTCCTCATTTTTCGGTCTTTTCACTCTGATATTTTCACTCTCGAGTTGCTCTTACACTTTCGCATGTCATTCTTCGTTTCCCTTTGCCCTCTCATACTCTGACCTCTTATACTCTGACCTATATTTTAAGGATTCCAATCCCCACTCACATGTTTTCACTCATTTTCACTTCTTCCTCTTTCTCTCGCTATACCATCCTCACTCTGGCACTCCCATTCTTCATTGTCAAATCACCTTCATTTCCATTTTTACTCCTTTTTTTCCCTCAGTCTTCACACCTCACCCTCACTCTTTCGTCCTTCCATCCTTTCACATTCTCATTCCTCATTTTCACACCTCATTCTCACGCCCACTTTCCTCATTTTCACACCTTATTCTCACGCTCACTCTCCTCATTTTCACTCCACTCTCGCTCTCGCACTCTGACCCGATCTGCCACTTTCAGCCCTGAGTCACCGTTCCTTGGCTTAACCTCGGTGGCTTAATCAAGGAGCTAATTTCCTGTTTCGGTTATTGTGTTCGTTACGCACTTGTTATCCTCCGCCGGTCAACCCCACACACGTGCAGCGGTTAATAAAAGGCCAAAAAATTGTGATTAATGTCTTTATGCTGTAAATGTTGGTCGTTCTTTCTTTCTTTGTGTTTTTTCCTTTCTTCTGATCCTTTGTGCATCACTTTTTTTCTGAGGAGATATGCAGCGTAATATCTTTTTTGTCGCTGGTATTGTTTTGCTTTGTTAGCTTTGAATACGTGCTTGTAAAATCGCTGATTCAGACTGTCAATACATTTTCGCCTGGTGACTTTTTGAGAGATCAAATGTGAAAGATTTTGCCACCTAGAAAGCAAGAACACTGCGACACGTCGAGACTTTACGGTTGCGAAAGTTTCGGCCAAAAACAAACAGAAAAGATTTAGAGATGGTGTCCCACTCAGGATTAAATCTTAAAGTCGCACTGTAAGTAGCGGAAGCATACACGTGCGCCGGCCTCGTCCCGCCGGCGAGAACTTATTTAAGAGCCCCGAACGTTAAGTGTCTTGAGCGTTTGTGAATCACTGCATATTGTTGATTTGCATTCTGTGCAGAAATAGTTGCGCGAGCTCGTAAGCCGCCTTGCCGGAAGACGCATCAGGAAGAATTCTTTTTGTCTCAAGACGGGATCTCCTACAATGACTTTTTTTTATTGCGATACTCTTATCATGAATGAAGTGCTATTACCACTGCTATCAAATCAGTGAGCAAGTGACCCTTTTGTTGCAATTCCAAATGTCTTTGTCAAGCTAAATTCACTAGTCTTGTTAAACATCACTTCGCATTCCGGCTGCTTGTGCTCTCACCCACGGGACTTGTAACAGCACATTCTGCACATCACAACAACTCATGGCCACGCCATCCTGCCCGTGATACTTAGAGGACCACCCCAGCCTGCTTTTCATCTCGCATGGCCTCTCGAACCTGCCCTTAACCTTACCGACACCTCTAGCTGGACCAAAAACCTCACAGGACCGCTCCAGCCTGCCTGAATCATCTTCCCAATACCACCCATCCTGCCTGTAACTATACCTCCTCAACACCACCCAGCCCGATGCATCCTGCGTCTAACCCGCCCCAGGCTGGCCCTCACCACCTCATGATAGCCAGGGGGTTATGAGGCGCACCAGAAACTGACACATTATCGATAAGGCTGCCGTTAGGAAGTGTGTAGAGCACGGTGCCCCCGCCAAGTCTGATCACCACCGGAGGAAGATCAATAACTGAGTTTGGTCACGTGAGAAAATGAACCTTTCACCTGGATGCAACTCTGACACAGGAGCATCTCCTGGCCTTCCTCCGGATGTGGAAAGGTGCGTCGAGTTGTAATGCTTCGTGGGGACACATTGCTTGTCTTGATGATGTTTTGTTTTTTCTTCCGTCCTTTGACGAATTCACTTTTACATTTCATTTTCCGATTTTTTTTTTCTCAACCAAAACAGATCAAGTAACCGGGAAGGATACGTACCTAAAAATATTTTCATCTCTCCCCATGCAAGCGGAAGATAGAACACGGACAAATGATGGGTCCAAATCTTGGAAAAGTTGGAGAGTTTCTCAGACTCGCCGTCACTTTAATCCTCTCCTCCTGCCTCTCACGACATCTTTCTGTTCGCACCAAGTGATTCTGAGCTTTGTCGAAACTGGAGGCTGGAACATTTTGTTTTCGAACAGATCGATTCGCTTTTTTCGGTTTATGTAGTTCTTCCTTTTCTCTCTCTTATTTCTTTTTCAATGCTTTATTTTGTTTGTGTTATGAAATCCATAGGTGTAGTGTTTTAGATTATATGTACAGCGGGTATAATATGATATCTTGGCAGGGAAATCTGGACAGAAATGACATGCTACAATGACGAAGATTTAATCAGGGATTGTTCACCAGATTTCTCTTAGTTAGCATTACACTTCCGAATCGTTCAAAACAAATTCGTTTCAGATACTTTGCAAGTGAATCGAGGCAAACGTTTCAAGGCGTAAAGTTACATTCTCCTTAAAAACTCCATTCAGCGACCAATCAAACTAGCAATCAAATCCTATGGCGCCAGTTTACCGCTGTATCTAAATGTTAAAGGCATCATGAAAGTCTGATTTCTCTTGAATTATTCACCTTGAAGAAAGCGACAGCCAAAGGTTTCTGTTACATTCTGAACCCGAAAAATACAGCCGACCGATAAAGATCCCTGAAATGGCCCATAATCCTGCCAAATGATCTCACTTGTCGATCGGATCAAAAATAGAGAAACGATTCTCTTGTCGCGGAAAATGCGATTTACTCCTCAGGTTC
>NW_020868861.1:301282-308782 GCF_003789085.1 Penaeus vannamei
TTTGCTAGTGTGTATCCATGGCCAGTATCTTCTGTTGATTAACTAGTTAGCAGTGTATATGGTATGCAGTATCATTAATTTTCTTACACACATTATGACACGTATTTTCTTTTTTTCTATTAAACAATATATATTGTAACTTGTGATGTGAAGTACCGGTAACACATAACCATAAGGCTATACTGAAAGTCAGTTGTGTTACTTATATTTATTACTAACATGACAATTTGTCACTTACAAACACATTCTACATTTATCACTTATCTTACATGATATCTTATTATTAATGTCATCCATGCATACATCTTTCAGCATATGCAGTAACCAACTCTCACAGACACAGTAAAAAAAAAAGTATACAAAAATAAAAAAATATATCTTTTTACTTTATTTCTCTCATGCATCATACAATGTAGAGATAAAACCTGAAATCATAAATACAAGGAACATTTATATTAATTAGCTGACTAAACATGAAACTTAATGAAAACATATCACTCAGTATTATCCACAATGTATACTTCCAGACCACTCGGCATTAGTCTCAGCAGAGAATAGACAAGACGCTAAGTGTAAATACAGTATATACTTCCAGACCACTCAGCATTATCTGCAATAAAACAAATATTAAACATTTTTCTTCAGCATCAGTACACTTATCATGACACCCACTTCAATCAGGGCAGGAATGACAGACGTAAGCCCAAATATCCACCAATAAAGCCTGCAGTCCCAAGAATCTACCACCATATATGCTAAGCTGACTGAAGCTCCACAATGGCAGGCAATAGCTGGAATCAAGTTAAGGAAATTATGCAATCTCCTAATGCCCTGTTAATAAATATATGTTAAAGATAGAATAAGAATAAAACAGGAGCGATATTAAATCTCTACAGCATTTTCTAACAGAATAAACATATTTTTAAAAATATGTAATTTTTTTTATCATAATCATATATATACATCTAACTATCATTATCAATATTATTATTGCTATTTTTATTAGTTTCATTGCATTTATTATTATTATAACTATCATCATTACTATTACTATTATCATATTTTATTATACATTATTATTATTATTACTATCATTATTGTTATCATCATTATTATCATTATCATTATAATTTCATTTTATATTATCATATTATTTCTTTATTATTATTATATTATCAATGTCTTTATCATAATTATCATATTATATATATATATATATATATATAATATATATATATATATATACATAACATAATTATTTTTATCTTTTTTATTAACATTCTTAACATCATTATCATCAGTATCATCATCATCATCATCTTTATTATCATCATCAGTATCATTATCATTATCATTATCATAAGAGAGAGGAGTACCAACAGCAGTTTTTTTTATTATTGTCAATAATGGTAGGAATACTGTGACACATTATGTGAGTGAATGCTTTTGTAAATTATCAAACATAATGCATTTTAATATATTCCAAATTTCCATACACCAAAGTCAAAGGGAGACATTGTGGCTAAATTCAATATATTTCTGAGCTTAGATTTTTGCCAAATTGCATAAATCCTATGAAACATGAAACAAAGGTGCCAAGAGAGTGTGAGGCTTAATGTAATGCATACTTTGATGTAATTTTTTCTGCTTTTTTTTCTGGAAGCAAGCAGGTTCAAAAGTCATGGAAAAGTAGACATCATCGTAGTTTGCAACTAGATAAACTAATCTGTACTGATAGTATGCAATACAACACATATGATTTTTACTGTAGTTTTGTCTTGCAAAATATTTACATATATATGACTTCACAAGTGCACAACCATCAAGGAGTCCATTAATAGAACTTTGTTACCTCACCTGGGGCAGTATTCACAAAAGGTCTATGACTTTTCTTTGCGATTTTGTCTCTCATTTGCACTATTGCCACATCTCAGAGTTAATGCTGGTAATAGAGATAACATGTAGATCCTTATAGATTCTATTTTGATAATCTATTTTAATAAAAAGGTATGGTAAATATGGCAATAAATCTTATTGACAGTACAACAATAATATTACACATTTAGTATATTTGTGTGATGTGGCATACCTGTGTTCATTGTCATTGCATCAATCGTAAAGGTGGGTAATGTTACTTGTGTTTTTTTATATAATACAGCAAGAAAAACATAGGAGAAGGCTCAATTACTATTTGATAATTCATCAAAAGAGGAAAATTTGCCTAAAAACAAATTTAAGACCATTCTTATGCATAAGGACAAAATTAAAGACAGTCCTTCCATTTTTTAATAGAATAGCTATAAAATATAAGAAACGACTAAATCAGCACTTTACAATCAACCAAAAAGGGTCTTCCAAGGTTTTTATATTCTATTCAATGAAGAGTTATCTTAAAATTTGTCAATGATTCAGTCAAGGTTTTAGGACTGGTGTAGAAGTGTCCCACACGCATAAGGACTGTCTTTAAAACTACAATACAGATTTACTCAAGTTTGAAGATAATTCTGCATTGAATAGGATAGAAAACAACTTGGAAGACCCTATTGATTGATTGTCAAATGTTAATTTATTTGTTTCTTCTATATTATGGCTATTTTCTATTCGCAAACGTAAGGGCTGTTTTTAATTTTGTCCTTACACATAAAGACAAAATTCTCACATATTGAAGATTATTCCATTTTAGAAATAATGGGAAAATGTTTATTAAGCTGTCTCCTACATTTATACTGCTGCCACACACACACACACACACACACACACACACACACACACACACACACACACACACACACACACAAATAGTATCTCCCACCTTTACAACTGATGCAATGACAATAAACACAGGTATGTCACATCACATTTAATTTTACTAAATGTGCAATATTACCACTGTGATATCAGTAAGCATTATTGCCAAATTTTCTAAACCTTATTATTACAATAGATTATTAAAATCAGAGTCTATAGCGATTTACATGTTATTTCTATAACTTCGGGATGTGGCAACAGTGCAAATCAGAGACAAAATCACAAAAAAGTCATAGACCTTTCATGAATACCGCCCAGAGTTTTACCGTTCCTTGCGTTTTTGGGATTTTATTTTTTTTTATTATAATATTATTTTATTATTATTATTTTATTATTATTATTATTATTATTATATTATTTATTATTATTATTTTTTTTATTTTTTTTTTTTTGACAAATAACATCAATATTGATGGTGTTATTATCATCATTATGGAAATCATAATTTTCATGACGTTATTATTTTAATATCATTAATGATATAAATGAAAATATTACAAAAAAAAAGGAAAGGGGTATTCAGGTGAGATATATAGTACTAATATCTGGCTCATTAATGATTCAGTACTTCTGGCACCATCTAAGTGTAAATACAATTAATAAATAAAACTCACAGTGGAAATGGCTTGTACATACATATCATCCCCTGTAGCAGGAACAGGAGCCTCCAGGAACATCATTGCAACACTCATTTGGGTTGTGACAACTATGATTGTTCCAAATTGGGACCCACTGGTCTAAAACATTTGGCATATATCTGTGTGTATGGGGGGGGGGTGAGTGCATGAGTACATGAGCGTCTTGGTTTGAAAAGAAAAAGAAAAAAGAAAGAAAAAAAAACATTCCTATACATAATTCACTCAATTTCATTCTTCCTTCAGTTTTTAACATATAAGTAGTTTCAAAGAATTAGATATAATGTTAAGGGCCCATCCCAGGGGGGTGAAGGTCAAATTGAGTTAGCTAGCATATAGTATAGGTAAATGGATGAGGCCAAACAAGTATTAAAGCTTAACGGACAATGGATTAGCACTTGGGAGGTATGTCGCACCTATGTGGACTTTTGCTTGTGCATACGGCATTTGTATTGCGCATAGATATGAGTCCAGGAACCCACTGGTCTAAAACATTTGGCATATATCTGTGTGTATGGGGGGGGGGGTGAGTGCATGAGTACATGAGCGTCTTGGTTGAAAAGAAAAAGAAAAAGAAAAAGAAAGAAAGAAAAAAAAAAACATTCCTATACATAATTCACCTCAATTTCATTCTTCCTTCAGTTTTAACATATAAGTAGTTTCAAAGAATTAGATATAATGTTAAGGGGCCCATCCCAGATAGGGGGGGTGAAGGAGGTCAAATTGAGTTAGCTAGCATATAGTATAGGTAAATGGATGAGGAAACTACCAAACAAGTATTAAAGCCTAGCTGTGGCTGGTTCACGGACAATGGATGCTAGACCCACTAAACACTAATGAGCGCACCCATACGGTTGATTATGACATTGCGCAGGAATATTATATCTGGAAAAAAAAAAAAAAAAAAAAAGTTTTGTGTCCTTTTACACACAAAATATGCTTCCACTGAGACCCCTTAATAATATGTTGTACCTTATGAAGTGATCTGTATGTATATCGAGTACGAAGCACTAATAATTAAAAATAGCAAAATTAGTAAGGATTGAAATGTTTCTGTTAGGCTTTACTCAACAGTTGGTACATCACAGCATCGCAAAATTTGATTTGATAAAGGGCAATTCAATATGAAGGGTACCTAAAAGTCAGATTTATGAACTTCGGATATATAAGTGAGATACTGATTATTTCATATTGAAGATGATAGTACACAGTAATACCCAATCTAAAATAAAAATTATATGGAATTTTGAGTTCGTTTCTGTGTGCAGTCTTCATCTAGAGTTGAAAAAGCTACCGCATTTGTTTTGTGTGTTTCCAATAAAAAATATTACGTTTATATGTTACCATAGGTCTTAGGTACCATAAATACACAAATATCCAACCACACCTTGGCATCTGCATGATTTTATGCACTTCTCAGAAAAGATAATGGGTGCAAATAACTAAATACCAACTCTGCACTCATTCCTCTTTGCAACCAGTTAATATTGACAATTATCAAAGAAAACAGTTTGATAGGAACAACTAATATATTTTATTCCCTTACATATAGAAGTCAATGTAGGCCTGCTAAATGAGGATGATCAAATTTTAAAACTCTATGTGCATGTCTTTACATACGGATGATTCTCGAAAATCATAAACCCCCAGTGATCATGCCCCCCCTTATGTGGAGCATGGAAAAAATTCAACTACTTCGGTAATTCTTGAATCCCATGTACGAAATTCGTATGCTTTTAAAATTCTGAAAATTGAACTGCCATGTTGTATTTATGGTAGGACTTTATAACTAGGATGATTTTGTACTGATATATCCATCCACAGTTCTCCAATTCTTCAAAACTGAAGTATAAAGTATAGAAAAAAAAAGTGTTTATCTGGTTTAGATTGGTTGTCTTTATGGTAAAATGCATTTATTAAACTTTTCAGTAGAAAATATCTACTTTTATAAACACCAAACAAACAAAAAAATTACATACCTTTACAGAATAGCGTCCTTATTGAAAATGAAAATTCCTATTGACTTAGTAATCATCGCATCGCAAAGCACACTAAATAAGCTTTTTTTTATACATAACATCATTAGATTCAGAGGAAAATAACAGTGATAACGAACTTTGACAAGTTGCCAAAATATAAAACTTCATATCTCCGTTCTTTGTTTACATGACCTTTGGTATATCCTAACTCTCATAATTTCCGTGCGATTCAAATGCAGTTTGTTAATTTCACTAGAGCATGGGAGCCCTGAGGCTGTGTAAATGGCTGATTTTTAAATTTTTGCCTTAATCAAAAAATATGATTTTTTTTTAAAGCTGTAAAAAGGGACCAAAAAGAGTACTCTATGTCATGCAGACCCCCCCCAAAAAAAAAATCGACCATTTACACAGCCTCAGGCTAGGGTTGATCTAACACAAATACTTTTGGGGGATTATTCACAGTAAAGGACTGTGGTAGTTAGGATGTATGGAAAACAAAGGGAAAAAAAAAAAAAGATTTTTTTTTTTTTTTTTTATTATTATTATTTTTTTACTTTTTTGGGGATGCCCCCCTATGGAGAAACGAGGTTAAAATTATATATGAAACGAAGTGTAATTCTATACTCTATATTATGCAAAAAGAGTCAATCAGTTACCTCTGACCAGTATTTTTTTATGATGCAATGTAGTAGGGAAAGGTCGTCATTTGCCAGGACGGTCTCCTTAATTCAAACACAAATAAAAGAATTTTGCAAATAAATAATCAAAAACTCTTTTCAAAGGATACATATCAGGGATGCAAGGCCTGTGAACATTGAAACGCCTGTCATAAATCCTATGATCTCAATAGCTGTCAGTCCAACGCCAGCAATCAAACCACCAAGAAATCTGAAAGAAAAAATAGAATAAGTACTCAAATGGAATCATTTGGAAAAAAAAAAAAAAAAAAAAAAAAAAAAAAAAAAAAAAAAAAAATAAAAAAAATCACAAATAACAAAATAAAAACAACTCTAGAGAGCCAGATGAATATGAAAATAACTGGTAAATAAGGGAAAGGCAGAGGGATCATATAGCTGAAGGGAACTTCACAAAATTGAGAATGAATGTTGGAAACTTGAGGTACCTTTCAACTTTTATTTAAAAGTGTTCTTCATGATGATAGGAGACAATTTCATATGTATTATACAGTTACTACCTCTTACTACAAGTAGCTGAGGGGCACTTCACAAAACTGAAAATGAATGTTGGAGACTTGAAGTACCCTTCAACTTTGATTTTACAGTTTTCTTTTTGGATGATAGGAGACATTTTCATATGTATTATACAGTTACTATCTCTTGGTACAAGAACACAATTCAATGTCAATCTGCACTTTGGTCCTACACCAGAGACTCAGCATGAAAAGTACTGAATGTTAAAATTGGTCAAAAACAATCACCAGTACTCTATCTTGCTGATAAAGAACTAGTTTTGTTAATATATATAATATAATCCTGAAGATACTTTGCAAAACAACAGTCCTTGAATGATCTATAAGAGTACAATGGACAGCCTATGTAACCCATTAAAGATCAACCAACTGGAGAACTGAGAGAATCAAATCAGAGACATGGCATACTGCTTTAGTCTGCTCTAATCCCTTGCTTGTTGTTGTCATGGGAGGCATAGAAGACGGACACTGGTGCCCATGTAGGACCTACCTTGGACCTCAACACTTGCCTCAACTAAATTTGCATGGTCTTTTCTTCTCCCCCTTTCCTTCTTTTATTCATCCCCTTCTTCTGTGCACATAAATGTGAAAGCCATGCTGAAAGAATGAAAGGCTGGCTTTGTGTCAGTCCTGAATGGCCTTCATACTCCATTTGCTCTACCCTTTTTGCCCTTTTCACAACCATACTAACCTACAGCACTCTACAACCTCTGACATCTAACATATTTTGACCACAGTATTTTATCATAATGCTGTATGATCTTTCCTTAGCTGAGAACTTTGCCGCAAAGCCTCAGCCTAACGCAATATTTTGAAAATATTGATTAAATATTGACTTTAGATGTTGATATAGCAAAATTTTTTCAAC
>NW_020868861.1:326282-340934 GCF_003789085.1 Penaeus vannamei
TAGAATGGTTACGAAAGTCTATTTCTTCTTTATTGCCACCATATAGTCTTAGGAATAACCCAGAATCTATTTAACTCTGGAAATGCAATATTTCATACTGACCTTCTGTCATGAAATGGCCGGTGAGTTGTCAGACCTTGCGGGTGGTGACTGATAGTCTGAAACGCATTATGTGCAAATCATTCTAAAGAACTGTATAGATAAATCTTGAAACACATAATTGAAGTATAATAACAAATAAAAGTCTAGAAGCGTAAATGTGTAACAGCAGACACTGATAATTAACAAAATATAACTTTGGTAAGTGTGTAGTAACACATGAACTACTTGGGATATTGCAGTAATGAGTTGTATGGTCAGTGTTTTGTTTTTCCTGGCAAGATAAACAAGATGAGCGACTTAAAACTCTGAGCAGTGATATGCAAGGTATATTTTCAACATTTAGTAGTGACTCTTAGGCCGGTGCAGCTTAAAATTATTATGTTGTTTTTGACTCATATTTCTTATGCTCTATAAGATAGCGGTGTCCATTTCCCTTTATATCTGTGTTTCGCTATAAGTAAACTATACCTATGGGTATTGCTAGTTAAAGTTTGCTGAAATGTTACTGAACACTTTTGACTTCCTTTTGACAGTGAAGAAACTGCTGGAAAACAGCCTTTCAATTTTTGACAGGCTGTTCTTAATTGATTCAAGATCAGGCATCAGAAACACTTGATTGAGCATCTTTTCGGGGTTAAATAAATCTAGCATGACAGGCAGTTGCAAGGAGCTCATGGTCTGGTCTACCATCAAGGGACTTGCAATTAAAAGTACATGATAATTTCAGACACTGTAAACTAATGGTGCAGACATAACTTACAAATCCATTTGATTAATTATGCATTATGGTAAAGATCATGGCCAAGAAAACAGAGTAATCAAACACTTCTAGTTGAAACTGTACATTTCCTATTGAATTGGAGACGCTTCCAAATTAAATCAAGTCAAGTAAAATGGTAAAGTTATTGTCCAGAATAGTATATATATATTTTTTTTATTGAAGGTAACTCAGAATTGGTTTTAGATGAAAAAGGTATTACTGGAAGACTTTAAGATATTGAACATACTTTTTGTTTATTCCTCAGTTTGTTTGATCTTGAAAATTTGTGTACTTTGTTTTGATTTAGGAGGGTTGAATAAACAGTACATTACATATTTAATGGCAAATATAATATTTAATTTAATTGTATGGGGATTATTATTCCTGGGAGTTTAAATTCTGGCTAATAATGTTTTATAGTTTCATTTGAGCATTTCATACCAAGTACATTTATAAACTTGGAATATGGAATAGGAACATAAATTTCCAAAAGTTGTATAGAAATCTGATCCTGAAAAGTAGACTGTATAAATATTATTTTATTTTTCACATATTCCCATTGGCAAAATTGTAGGTGCACTGGGTTGAGAGGATACATCCATACCATCACCAACCTGTAACCAGTGTCAGATACTTGTAATCATTTCATCATGAATAGTGGAAGCCATCAGAGAATGGCAACATATTTGCCTATAGTCTTTTCCAAGGTTCCCCAGTCATCCATTAATTTCTTAGCAGTAGGTAGTCAGTAGAAAATTATTATGATCTCTTCTACTCAAATATGCGCATAAAATTCAGAAATGTTAAAATGTCCCCTCTTAGTACTGTCTAGCCATTCATTAACCCATTTGCTAATCCCGAATACCTATTAAATTATTTATTTGTGTGCATCATAATCACCAGCTATTAAAATTTACATGCCTAAAAGTAGAAACATCATATGTTGACGCAGAGTTAGTAGATTATTTGTTGATAATAATATTGTTACTGGATATCACACATTATAGTGCTTTCTCTGTTTTTGATTCTGGAATATCCATTGGAGATTTGTTGTCTTTCTGTGTTATTGTTAAGGATGAACCCGGACTGAAACTAATATAAAATGCCTGTGATTGAATGCTATAAAAGCATGCTTAATAAATATTTGATCTATTCTGAACTGATCTTCAATACCATAAAGTGGGCTTATAGGATTTATGTATGTGTCCTGGTGTGGCAGTATTGCTATATTTTTTTAAGCTTTTATTAAGAGATGTTGTAACTTGATATTACATTATGCTATATGTAAGTTAGGTTACTACACTAGGTATTATCCTGGGCTTGTTTATGTGACAATGTGTGACAGTTATGTAACATTGTGAGTGGTCACACTTTTGTTTAGGCTTGTGACAGCAGATATCACCTGATTTTTTATATGTACTTAGCAGACGTGTTAAACTTTTTCATTGTGATGCAATTTCCAATTTTTTATATTTTATTTTTAGATTAGTAAAATTGTTAGTCATTCTTTTGCCTGATCTGTAACTTTCTATTAGGGAACTCTTATCCACTTTGACAATTTAAAGAGTTCATGCAAGATTTATTGGAAAGGAGATTTTTTGTAAAAATAAAGATATAAAGAATAACAGATGAGTCACAAACTGAGTTTATTAACTTAGGTTATAGTTAAGATTTGAATTATTAACCAAGTTTACAATAAAGATTTGAATTATTAACAAAGTTTATGATATAAGGATTCTTGCTTTTGGAAAATATTTTAAACACTCATTCGACATTTTTATGGCTATCTTGCCAAGAAAGTAGTTACTTACTGCAGTGGATGAATTTGTTCATTAAAACTAAATGTTTTTGATAGAAAAATCCTGTTAGTCCATTGTGAACTTTGTGTTCGTACAGAATTACTTCATCCAGACGATTCTCGGAAGTTTTCAAAGTGAAAGTAAATTTGAAGGAAAACAAAGGTCCAAACACAGTTCAACCTCTTTCTGCCTCAGTAAGGTAACCAAGACAATTCAATCTTATGTGATGTGTTTTCATTATCACTTGCTGATGACAAGTGGATTTGAGTAAAGGTGGTGTTTGAAGCTCCCTCATAATCTTTACCCTTTTCTACCTGAATGGTGGACTAATGGATTAGTACTGGCAGGCAAATTTATTTTGAACCTATGTCCTTCCACATGGTTTAAAGCACCTCCAAACATTACTGTTTTCGGGGAGTTTTTAAAATTATTTTTATCAGCTACCCCTTTAGGGAGTTTTGAATTTTCTTCTCAGAAATTTGTGGATCAGCTGCATGATGTCCTTGTTACTTATTTAATGAAGACTCAATTTGAGGCAGTTTTAAATTGATTTGCGCGTAACAGTGATTATCATGTAATGAAAAAAAAGATAATAGTGACTAAATTGCTGAATAAAAAACCTTTCATGGAATTTGATAAGAATGGTTTTTAATGTTTTTAGCTTTGGCTTTTTGTTTATTTTTATTTTTTTTAAATGGAAAGCACTTTTTGTGTATTTGATGCTTTGGCCATTCTAAAGCTTTGCTTTATTGTTTTATTTCTTATTATTCTTATTTCCAGAAATCATCTTATATTTGAATATCTTTCCTTGGATACAGTTGTGTGTTTTATATACATTTTTTTACATCTAAAATTCGTTCTGCATGTTGTTATTAGTAGCATGACAATTATTCCTGCATAATTGGGCTTGAAGCAGTTGTTGATACAATTATTTATGATTTCACATTTTGTATTTGTATATTATTTGTATGTATAAGAGTACCAGTTGAAATATGGAAATGTTGAATTTTATAACTTCGCATTATTACTAAATATGAAAAATTAATAATACATTTCTTCCATTTCAGCCGCTGCGACTGGATGTAAAGCGGAAATTAACTGCTCGATCTGATCGTGTTAAATCAGTTGATCTTCACCCTACTGAACCATGGATGCTTGCATCTCTTTACAATGGCAATGTTCATGTATGGAATATTGAGAGCCAGCAGTTGGTAAAGAGCTTTGAAGTAAGTGCTCTTAGTTGTGATGAAACTGTTTGTAGTTCTGTATATGCCAATGTTTTTAGTTTCAGATTAGAAAAGATATATTTGGCTACATTATAACCGTTAGATTTTCCCTTAAGTGACGTATGTTTTAGTCTCATTTGTCAAATTTCTTATCTGTGATTATCATGATACCCATAAATCATTGTTACCATTAAGATATAATTGTCTTGCTATTTACAGGTATGTGATCTTCCTGTAAGAGCAGCAAGGTTTGTGGCCCGCAAAAATTGGGTTGTCACAGGCTCAGATGACATGCAAGTTCGTGTTTATAATTATAATACATTAGAGCGTGCTCACCAGTTTGAAGCCCACTCAGATTATGTGAGGTGTATTGCTGTACACCCAACTCAGCCATTCATTCTTACGTGCAGTGGTGAGTATAACTAAATTTGCCTTATGAGCTGTGTTTATATAGTGTATGTAGATATATGTGTATTACTGTACATCTGTAGCTCATGTATTCTGAAATTGATAAATGTTTTTCTTTAATAGATGATATGACAATCAAACTTTGGAACTGGGATAAGAAATGGTCCTGCCAACAAGTTTTCGAGGGACACTCGCACTATGTAATGCAGATTGTCATCAATCCAAAGGATAACAACACTTTCGCTTCTGCTTCTCTTGATCGTACTGTGAAGGTGATGATAACTTTCTAGTTACAATGTTTAATCCATTAACGCCTGTATATTTTGAAGCCAAAAATAAAAGATTCCGGGCGGTTACAAAATCGGTAGGCGGAGCTTCCCCGGAGTCTGTCTGCCTGCCGGCTGCGGCCCGCTGCTGCGTTGGGGCGTGAGCCCCGATACAGCGTCACACTGGCGGGACGCCCGGCAATGTTTATTTTTTCGGGTGTCTCATATGTGGGACACCCGTTGTTATTGGGTTAATGCTTATGAAAGAAAATCATATTTGGTCTGCTTGTATTCATAGAATTATTACAAGACTGGCAAGATTTCCATATGCCTTTGATACTTGGAAGTTATTGGAACAGTTTAAGGTTTGCTACATGACATTAATTAGGAATAGTATGTCTAGGGTAGAGTGTAGTTATGGTAATTTATGATTGAAATGCAGTCTAGCAAGATATCCTCAATTTTTTTTAAGGAAAAGTTTTGTTTCCCGTTTTGTAATTTACTGTGGTCTGTTAACCAGGCTAATTGGAACCTTGGTACAAGTATATTTATTGTTTTTAATTTCTTGTATCTACATATTTTCATATGTAATTGATTAATAGATATATATGGTGTTACTTAGCTACTTGGTAGGAATTCATGCCAAGCCAATCCTGAGGTTGGAAAATATAATTCAAGTAACATTTCTGAATAATTATTTTTTAAATACAGGTATGGCAGCTTGGTTCTCCACAGCCGAACTTTACTCTTGAGGGTCATCAGCGTGGAGTTAATTGTGTGGATTACTACCATGGTGGAGACAAGCCATACTTGATTTCAGGGGCTGATGATAGTCTGGTCAAGATTTGGGATTATCAAAACAAAACATGTGTGCAAACCCTGGAAGGACACTCACAAAATGTTTCCTCAGGTATGTTTTCCCTAGTAACTAGGTAGAACATTGTATTGGCTAAAAATTAGGTCTGACAGGTCTGAATTTTTCTTTCCTGAGTCATATATGTTTGGATCTTTTTGATTCATACAAAAAAAATAAAATCCCTTAAAAATGAAGTGTCATAAAACAAATTATATTAAGAGATTCAAACTGTCTCCTCCAGTATCATTCCACCCGGAGCTACCAATCATCCTGACTGGCTCTGAGGACTGCACTGTGAGGGTCTGGCATGCTAACACTTACCGTCTGGAGAACACACTCAACTATGGTCTTGATAGAGTGTGGTGTATATCAGCTCTCAAGGGCTCCAACAATGTCTGCTTTGGCTATGATGAAGGCAGTGTCATGGTCAAGGTGAGATATGCATCTATTCTAAGAGATTGTTCATCATGATAGGAAGCCTATTATAAGAGTTAATATGTTTGTGTAATGGTTAAAGGCTGACTTCAGATTTAGATGATAGTGATCAGAGACTGTTTGGTGTAAGTGTTAGATTTAAAGTAGATATGTTAAACACTCATATTCAGAGACACTTTGGACACCTTTTGTGAAGAGCTTCTATTGCCTCATGAATAGCTGGATCCAAAATTCCTGCATCTCACTGGACTCCACTGCCACTCTGGTGGAGGTCCATAGTTCTTTAGCATCACTGGAAAAGGAGTCTAAAGTGTCTCTGAATATAATTTTTTAATAGAATGTATCCCTTTTTCATTCCCAATATGATTTAATTATTTAGATTAAATGACTGACAGCACAAGTAGATCAATTAAGCCTTTCTTCCTAGCTTGGTCGTGAGGAGCCAGCCATGTCGATGGATGTTAGTGGCAAGATTGTGTGGGCCAGACATTCTGAAATTCAGCAGGCCAATCTGAAAGCTATGGGTGACGCTGAAATTCAGGATGGAGAAAGACTACCTTTGGCTGTCAAGGATCTTGGAGCATGTGACATCTATCCACAGACTATTGCACATAACCCCAATGGAAGGTAGGGAATTACAGAAACTGAGTAATCAGTTAAACTCTATATATCTGAATTTCTTTGTTTATTCTATATATATGCAATTAATATGAAATGATACAGTTAGTCAGCAATTATTTGGGAAATACATTTTTATATGTATTATAAAAAAAAGACTTCCTGATTGTTGTTCCTAGCTATGGTGACTCTAAGGAATTCCAGATGTTAAGTGTGAAGGAGGCAGCTTATTATTGAGTTTGAAATGTTCACACTTTTTTGTCTTGTAGAAATTCTTCAAATTTGATTATTAGAACCCCTGTTGAAGAAAGACATTTGGAAAAAATGCCTGGCATATACCCCTTTTGCCAGAGAATGTCCACCACCAGTTTAATCATGCTTTGCTAGTTAAAGTTAGAATGACAATTTTTGGTAAAAATGCACATCTCTGCAAAGATGTGTGTAACTTGCTGAATACAGATCTGTGCTACAGAAGTCTTATGATTATAAGTGATTGTTCACAGTAGTCTAGTGCAGTAGATGGGGACTGAATTCTGATTTTATACTTCAGGTTTGTAGTTGTTTGTGGTGATGGAGAATACATCATTTACACTGCCATGGCATTGCGTAACAAAGCATTTGGTCCAGCTCTGGAGTTTGTTTGGGCTTTGGACTCCTCAGAGTATGCCATCCGTGAATCTAACTTCAATGTGAAGCTATTCAAAAACTTCAAGGAAAAGAAATCTTTCAAGCCAGACTTCGGTTGTGAAGGTAATTACTGTAACTCTAAGCATATACAGGTGGCCAAGAAAGTTTTTGGCCTCCCTGATATTATCCATCTGGAATTTTATCTGGTAACATTGTAATACATTAGGATATAATGCTATATACTTTTTATATAAATAGACAATGTTAACAAAAGGTCTAAACAAATTTCCTTTGCTTTTTTGTTTTGTTGGGAGGATTTCAGCTGTTTTCTTCAAAAATGTTGACGGTGCCCAATTATGTCCAAGTTACATATAGCTTGATAATGTATGTTACGCAGATGCTTCATAACTGAACAAGGGAGAACAAAGGAGCATACTTTTTTTTTTGTTCTTCCAAATTGCGAACTATCATGTCAAAACAAGTATCAGTAAATTATATGCAAATGAAAAGACATATATAGACAACAGGCAGTAGTATTGTATATTTTTTATTTGCTTTTATTTTATTATCTTTATTTTCTTTCATTTTTCAAATAAATTTGATTGAAGCATTTATTCTTTAGGTAGTATAAGCTATAGGCAATACAGCAAAGTGATGACATTAGCATTCAATAAGGAAATTTAGACTGAGAATATCAGTTTCTTCATATACTGTATCAAGCATTTGATTTAGATATTAAGATGTAAATGTTTCCCCATGATTTTTATTTAAAATTTTTAGTTTGAATGTTCTAGTGTTACCAGAAGAAATCCGTTTTATGAATTTAAGCCTGCAAATTTATGCCAGCTGTACATCCAAAGAAAGTTTTTAATATGTTATGCTTTTTTTTGGGGGGTGGGGAATCTTATTTCCTGTTCATGACATAATTTAAATTTTTTTGTTTTCAAATTCATTCTTATTATTTTTGACTGAATATTTATGAAATTGTTAAGGACAGTCAGATGTATAAATTGATGCTTTAAAGCTTTTATATTATTTTCTCAGGTATATTTGGTGGATATCTCCTTGGATGCAGGTCAAGTTCAACAGGACTTGCCTTCTATGACTGGGAGTCTCAAGAGTTGGTGAGGCGCATTGAAATTCAGCCACGGCAGGTTTTCTGGTCAGAGAATGGAGATTATGTGTGCATTGCCACTGATGAGAATTACTTCATTCTCAAGTAAGATGATTTGTTGAGGATTTTACTTACCTACTTTATATATTGTAACCCATTGTTTAAGACATTAACGAGTTAGGTCACTGAAATATCTCTAGACGTGCACACACATATACCCTGTACTCTATATAGTACTGGGTACTTATATAACTACACCTGTGTATCTACACCTTGGTATTTACACTTATATTACCTACTCCTAGATTACCTACACCTAAATATATAATTGATGAAATACCTATATACCTCTATACCTATACAAGTATACCACTACCTATATCTTTACTTACACATATATGCATAATATATATATATATATATATATATATATACTATATATATATATATATATATATATATATATGTTATAATATATGTATATGTATATATAGTATGTATAGTGGTATATGTATATTATATATATATATGTATATGTATAGTATATGGTATATGTAATTCCGTATATATATATATATGTATATGTATATATATATATATGTATATGTGTATGTTATATATATATGTATGTATATGTATATGTGGTATTATATGTATATATATATATATGTATATGTATATGGTATATGTTATATGTATATATATATATATATGTATATGTTATATGTATAATGTATACTATATATGTATATGTATATATATGTATATGTATATATATATATTATAATGTATATATATGTATATTGTATATATATAATGTATATGTATTTATATAGTGTTATATGTATATTATGTATATTTTATATGTATTATATATATGTATAGTATAGTATATACTATATATGTATAATGTAATATGTATATTATATATATATGTATTATATAATGGTATATGTTATTATATATTATATGTATATATATGTTATATGTATATATGTAATATATATATGTTAATATAAATATGTATATATATATATATATATATAATATATATATAGTTAGCATATATATATGTGTATATATGTGTATATATTATATATATATGTATTATATATGTGTGTGTGTGTATATATATAGTATAGCTAATATAGAAATAGATATATATACACACAAACATACAAATATATAAGATATTGATAGTTATAAGAATGAAGATTGTGATATTCATTATAGTAGGAAATGATGAAAATATAAAGGTATATGTTTTACTTGTTTTGACATTTAAAACTTTATTGTTGCTCGAAGACAATTCATTCTATTATCTAATTAATTTTTATGTTTATGTACACAGGTACAGTACTGATGCCGTCACTAAAGCCAGAGAGACCAAGGAGGGTCTTACTGAGGATGGCATTGAAGATGCTTTTGATCTTGTTGGAGAGGTAAATTGAGATGTTTTGAAGTGCATTTATTGAAGATTGAATAGTTTTATTGTTTTTATATGAAGCTCATCCTCTTTTTTTTCCCCTTGTTATTCTGTTTGTTTGATTCTCTCTCTCTTGTTTTTGGTTATTAGGTTTGCAAAAGTCCCGCTTTTCTTTTAACAGGTGCAAGAGGTTGTCAAGACTGGCAAGTGGGTTGGAGATTGCTTCATCTACACAAATTCAGTGAATAGATTGAACTATTATGTGGGAGGCGAGATTGTTACTATTGCTCATTTGGACAGGCAAGTCGTTATTTTTTCTGCTTTCTCAGTTTTATATCAATTGTATTGATTCTTTAGTCTTTGTTTATATACTTTTTGTAAAATGTTTCAATGTAAATATGTTTGTGATTATCTGCTGAATTCCAGTTACTATGTACAATCTGATTTACCTCTTATTCATCAGAGTTTATTTCCATACTCCAGAATCTAGTTCTGTTTCTAGCTCTATGAAAGTAGATTTGTGGAACACATTAAGACATGCTATATACTAAAATAGGTCCAAAGCAAATTCAGATATTTCACTTTATGATATTGCAGTTAGTTTCTATTGTTATTGTGAAATTTAAAGCTGTCTTTAAAAAAAAACTAACTGAAAATTACTTCCCAGGACTTTGTATCTTCTGGGTTACATTCCTAAGGATAACCGCCTGTACTTGGGTGACAAAGAACTGAATGTGGTATCTTACGAGCTGCTAGTGTCTGTCTTAGAGTATCAGACAGCTGTTATGCGTCGTGACTTTAACACTGCTGACCGTGTGCTCCCCACAATCCCACCTGCCCATCGCACTCGAGTTGCCCACTTCTTAGAGAAGCAAGGGTTCAAGAAGCAGGCCTTGGCTGTTTCCACAGATCCTGAACACAGGTAAGTTATGGAAGATATGTCAGTGATGATCATAGAATTAGTTTATCTACAGTTTATAGGTATGAGAAGAATGTTTATGGATTGATGAAAATAAGTATTTCTTTTACCTCAATAGGTTTGATCTTGCCCTGAGTCTGGGTGAACTAGAGGTGTGTCATCAGCTCGCTGTTGAAGCTGGTTCTGAGCACAAGTGGCGGCTGGTTGCAGACTTGGCACAACAGCAGGGAGACCTCCAAACAGCTCAGACATGCCTCCTCCGTGCCCATGATTACCCTGGATTGCTTCTACAGGCCACAGCCTCTGGTTAGTCTTCTAAAATAATGAAATGCTTCAGTTTGAAGATGAATTTACATTCAGAGGTTTTCTCTAATGAAATGGTAAATTGTAATATCTTGTATTACAATTAGTAAGTGACATTATTTTTTTTATGTGGATTAGCAAAACAAGAAATATTCTGTGCAGAGTATGTACTCATAGTTCTGATGACACTACAAACAGTCGTGTTCTTTATTTGTTTTTAAAGGTAATGCTGGATTGATCAAGGAAGTGGCTACTGAAGCAGAAAGCCAAGGTCGAAATAATGTAGCCTTCTTATCCCACTTCCTGACGGGCAATTTGAAGGACTGTCTGGAACTCCTGATCAAGACCAATCGAATTCCAGAAGCAGCATTCTTCGCAAGGTTAGCGTACTCATTATGTTGTATACATAATTTTGAATATGCACTTTGTTGTATCATAACTTTTGAATAACCATTCACTGCTTCACAGAACTTCCATGCCACGTGAAATGTCCTGTGTTGTTAAATTGTGTTGTATACATAATTTTGAATATGCACTTTTTTGTATCATAACTTTTGAATAACCATTCACGGCTTCACAGAACTTACATGCCAGGTGAAATGTCCCGTGTTGTTGGTCTATGGAAAACCGCTGCAGGAGAGAAGATTGGTCAGAGTTTAGCTGACCCTGCACAATATGACAATCTTTTCCCTGGGCTTAAAGATGCTGTAAAATCTCAGCAGTATTTACAGCAGACAACAAAACCAATCCCAGCAGCGTCTGCAGCTTCTGTGCCTGTAAGTTTTCAGCTATTGTTTGTTTTTCTAATAATTGGATATTTTGTTTATTATATGTAATTATTTGTACCAAATGGTTCTAAAAGTCCATCTTAATATTTCCCAAATTGTCTTTAGAATCTTTATTCAGTTCCCTCAAGAATTTGTCAAAACCCTTGATTAGTTGTAAATGATCTCATTCAGTAAGTACAATTAATGAAAACCCTGGAATACTCGAGTACTGATTTTTTTCTTGCATTTTTAAATTCTCTTTATATCATAGGGCAACCATGAGCGCAATATCATTGAGGAAATGCGAGCAGCGGAAGCATCTGGAGCCTTTGTCTACATTGCACCAGAAGGAGAGGAAGTCGAGTTTGTTGATGCTCCACAGCAACCAGAGAAAGGTAAGATAGATTAGAATTGAAGAATTTAATTTCAATCCAAATAGATTTTATATCAGTTATATATACAGGTTATTATGTATTTTGTTGTTGCCTTATTTACATTTATTTATTTAGTTTAAACATTGGTTTGCCAGAAGTTTGTAGTTCCTTTTTTTTTTTTTTTTTGTAATCTAAGTGAAAGCAGTTGTATTGGTCATTGCTTCAAAATTTTCCCATCTTTCCCAGGAATAGATAGCCTGAATGAGGAAGTACTAATAACTCCATCAGCACCTGTAATGCCTGTATCAATGCCTGTAGCTGATGCTCCTGAGCCTTTAGTTCCAACACCTGCTGCACCACCACCTGCAGCTGTCCCAACCCCAGAATTGAGTAAGTAGTAAATCTTGTTTTTATATTCATGATCCTCTGGCACATGTTCATGCACTTATCATTAGAAAAGATTTTGGACCTTTAGTATGTTATATGATTGTACAAGTCCTGTTTTAAAGAAAATATATGAAATATAACCTGCTTCTGTTTAGCTGCTACTGCAGCTGAGGTTATTTTCAAAAAGGCAGATCATGATGAAGATTTTAACAAGTGAATTGATTTTTTCCATTGTGTACTCAAAGGTCTTTTGAAGGAAATGGTACTCATTCAGATTCATTCTCTTCCTCCTTATGTCATAAGTAGAACTTGTAACACGGCTTTCTTTTTTATTGTGTTTTGTATAATGTTAGCAAGGATTGCTGTGGATCTCACAGAAATTAACTAATAAATCAGGTTGCTAATATAGCTGCCCTCAATGTTTTTTTACATATATATTGGTAAAATTATTAGTAGCAAAATAGAGACAAGGGAAGGTAAATATTGTAAATTAAAATTATAAAGATTCCTGAAATAGATCTCACTTGTCATTTAACCCATTAACGCCGGTGTATTTTGAAGCCGAAAATAAAAGATTCCGAGCAGCTACAGAATCAGTGGGCGGAGCTTCCCCGGAGTCTGTCCGCCCGCCGGCCCAATATAGCGTCACACTGGCGGGACGCCCAGCAATGTTTATTTTTTTGGGTGTCTCATATGTGGGACACCTGTCGTTAGTGGGTTAACATGTCAGCAGAGTAAATTAACAATAGTAATTAACAAACTTTTGATTATCACTTTAACATAGTGAGGAAGAATTGACAGCCTTTCAGCATTGTTTGGATGAATAGTTATGTTATCGTTAAGGTTATTATGCACAATAATGCGATTATAGTGTCAGTCTTCTGTTTATTTTCATATCTTCTTTAAGACAGGACTAAAATCTTAGAATCAATTATTTTAAATATTTTTTTTTATTACAGTCTCTGTAGATTGTGTAGCAGGGTGGCATCTGTAACTTTTTGATTATTTTTCAGATTGTGCATAATTAATCTTGTGCTTTTTGTGTATGTATTGAGTTATATTGAATGTCTAAAAGTTTGTATGTATGATATGGGATGAGTTGGTGTAACAAGTACAGTTGAATGTATCTTCAAGAGGCCTTATCCCATCTAGATACATTGTTGTGTTAAAGTTGTTGAGCTTTGGAATTAACTCTTAATTCTTTTTACAAATTGTCTTTTTATTTAGCTCAATTTGTGATATGTTTGCTGTGGCTGTGTTAACATATCCAGACCCATGTGATTATTGCTTTATGTTTCAGTAATATGATTTTTACAAATTTGACTCATTTTTAGTTGATGATGACATCACAAAGGATGTTGGTCAAGAGCTTCGTGAAGAAGTTGATGCATTTTCTAACCCGGACGAAGATGACTGGGGAAGCAGTGAAAATATTACTGGGGATGATAATACCATAATGGCCTCTGCCACAGAAAAGGTTGATATTTGCAAAGATGAAAATGAACTTGAGCAGGTGGAGGAGGAGGAGGGGGAGGAGGAGGTAGGTGTGGAGAAGTGGGGAGGAGGAGGAGGAGGAGAAGGAAAATATCGTAAAACTGGAAGAGGAGAAGGAAGAGAGATTGGAAGCAGCAGGATCTGCATCCTCTTCCACTGTCCCCAGCAGGAAGATGTTTGACTGGGATGAAGATGAAGCAGAAGACTGGGGATTCCAGCAGAGTAAGGGTGAACTAGGTTATAAAGTTTGGGGTTGACTTTAAAAATTGTATGGTTTGTCTTTTTACTGGGAGCAACTTCTATGCTTTATCAGAGATTTCTAATTATTCAAAACATTGTCGCCAACATCATTAAACATGAATTGAACTTTGAAGCAAGACAAAAAAGAAATAGCATGTTAGATGGACAAATTCATATTTAATTTCCGTAAGTTATTTTGCTGAATATCTGTGTTCATTTGGAATAAATATAATTTTCATGCTCTCTGATAATTCTTTAGGCAAAAAAGAAAACTGACTTCTGGTAAAAGACAAAGTACAATTTTTTTTCAAGAATCCATTTGGTTTTTGGGTAATGTTAGTGAAGCCATTATGCACCATATGCTTTCGTATTGTGGCTAGATAAGCTAGTGTTTGCCGAGATATTTTGCATTTTAATTTCTTTGCTCTTGTTTTCTGTGATGCTTTGGGTTAAATTTACTATTAAGTAAATGTTCAGTTAATGTGAATTTTGCATGTTGTTTGTCAGGGTAACTTTATTCTGGCTTAGATG
>NW_020868861.1:345175-373897 GCF_003789085.1 Penaeus vannamei
GAAATATAATGGAGTTCGCAAATAGTCCATGGCGAGATATTGTACAGTAAAAGAAAGAGTACTCACGCGCCTCACGATCTTACAATCATCTTTCACACCTCTCCTGGGCTACAGCATCGACATATCCATCTTCCTAGATGTTACCTTATCTCTCTTCCACTCTAGATTATGGATGCCATATCTACTCCTCTGCCTCAACTCTTCCCTTTCTTGCTCACCTTGATAATCCACCACAGCGGTCTCCGCTTAGCTCTAGGTGTTTTCCACTCCTCTCCAGTTGAGAGCCTCTCTACTGAATCTGGCATGCCATCCCTCTCTCGACCTCGAGCCCTTCTCTCTCTCCGATGCTATGCTCGATTTCAGCAATTTTCCCTTACCAAACTATTCCACAATCCTTGCTTCCTACCTTTACCTCTTCTCCACGTTTTCCAACTCCTCTCCCCGTACGCAATGTCCACATCACCTCAACTACACTTCTCATATATTCTAGGTACGGATTATTACCCCCACTTTAAAACCTTCTTGTATACCCGATGGCAATCTTTCTGGTCAAGCCTCCATAATAATAAATTACATACTGTAAAACCATCAATCTCCTCTTGGTCAACTCCATTTCACAAGAACAGACGTTGGGGACGACCCTCGCACGCTTACGTATTGGCCACACTCGCCTAACACACGCCTATCTAATGTCACCCTCAGACCCGCCTCTATGTCCCCTATGTAACGTCTCTCTTTCAGTTCCACACATTCTCTTGTCCTGTCCACGCTTCAATACAGCACGTACCTCTGCCTTTCCACACCCATCCTCCCTTCACCGACCTCCCAACATATCGGACATCCTTACAGAATCCCACAGCTTCTGCCTTGACAACCTGTTCTCCTTCCTCAGATGCATAAATATCCTTCACTTGATCTAAACCTTACCTAAACCGCCATAACCTTTTCCCTCATCAACCCTTACCTATCTTTCAACACTACTCTTGATAGGTGACACATAGCAGCTATCACCTGACATCCCCCTTTACTATACCTTCCTATAGTGCTATATGACCTTAGATGTCTAGCACATTTATTTTAACCATTAACCACTTACAAGTTCGAGTCTGAGGTAGCATCTCTCAGATGCAATTATGGTCTCACTCTACGTGAAGCCAGACAGGAAGCACGCCGACAAAGTTTCTCTTATACTCCCTACTCCTGTAATGCCCCTTCCCCTCCACCTCAAGATGTTCCTACATCCTCCCCTATACCTACTTACTTCCCCATTTTCACCACTTCTACTTCTACATTCAACCTCCCCCAGTCAAATTCTTTTGTCACTCTAAATCCAGACACCCCAATCTCCAACAGCTCCAGTCTCAACTACAGCCCCAACACCATCCCCTCTCCCTCCCCGCACTACCCGCAGTAGACAGACTGAATGTTCCACCGCTTCTTCCCCTACCACACACTCACCTCCACCTACCTTTACCTTTACTCCTCAGACACCAGTCTCCTCCCCCCCCCCTCCCTCATAAGAAAACCTTTGTCCCACAAAACTCTCCAACTCCACTACAGAAACTATGGAAGATATTCAAAGCTATATGCTTGAGACACAAAATTCCATAACTCATGCTCCTTCCACAATTGTGATTGCCGATATCCATACCCCTCCTACTCACATTCCCCCTACACCCCTTCCTCCTACCCCCTCTCAACACAACCTAACCCCCTCAATTCTGTCCACCACCGATATCCATCCTCCCAATACCCATCCTCCTGATGTCCATTCCTCTCTTACTCACAGCACCCCTACAACCCTTCCTCCTAATCCCTCCCAAGACAACACATCCCCTTCAACTCCAATTATCTATCCAGTCTATCCACCATAACCTATTCCCTCATTAACTCCCTTACCCATCTCCAACCTTTCAAATTTATAGTTAACGCATAGCAACTATCACCTGCCATCACCCTTTACTATACCTTCCTATAGTGCTATGTGACCTTAGATGTCTAGCACATTTATTTTGCCTTTAACCATTAACCATTAACCATAGATGCAAGAACCCCCCCCCCCCCCAATACTTTGTTGTCGTCGTGGGAAGGCTTAGGAGACGGGGAGTGAGACCCAATGTAGGGGATCACCCTTACCTTGGGCCTCAGCCCTTGCCTCAACTAATTTTTCTTGGTCCTTTCTTCTCTTCTTTTCTCTTCCGTATCTTTATTCCCAAGGTGTGAGAGCCGTGCTGAAAGATTAAAGGCTGCCTTTGTGTCAGGCACGAACGGCCCCCGGGAGCCATGGGCACAGTATTCCCTTCGTTATTTGCCTAGCCCTTACCCCCTTATGGGGACCCTGAGGGGTAGACCTTTCTTTTTCCCCAGTTTATTCAGACACACCATGACCAATAATGAAATTCTTTATCCTTAATAGGGACATTAAGGTTTGCCCCTTCAAGAAATAGCCTATATGAATTTGATGGTTTTCAGACCCCTGCCCCTCCTTTGACCACGGCTCCAACCTCTTCGACGCTTACGAACAACTCGAACCATTCCAGAACGCCCATCCAGGTCATTACTCAATCTCTAGAAAGCACCCCTTCCTCTTCCCCAACATTCTCCTCTTCATCCCCTGCTGCAGAGTCCTCTCCAATGTCTAACCCCTCTTCCCTTATTATTACTCTTCATCCTTATTGTCCTCCCCCCCCCCTGCAGAACTACTCCATTCCACAACACCCCATCTTCCTCTTGTCCTCGTTCTTCTACTGTTTTTACCTCTGCCAACCTGAGTACTCGCTTTGGCCCAGCCAAGTGGGATCGATTCTTTGCTATTCTCCCCACAGCCCCCTCTTCTGAAAATACTCTTCTCTTTCAGCAGTACCTCCAGAAACAAGTAGGCGAGGTTACCTTTCGCAGTCGCTCTGATCGTTCACGTCTTGTCACAGTTACGTCTAAATCCCAAGCTCGTGCAATATCTATCCTAACTGACCGCACTGGTAAACCCATTCCTGCCGAACCTCACCCCTCTCTAAATACTTGCACTGGAACTGTTTCTATCCCTCCAAATTCTTGTCCCGTGTATGAGAAGGACTGGTCAGACTGTAAAAATGATCTGCTTTCCTGCCTTGCTGAATATGTATTGACAGTACAGTGGTAAACTATTCCTCCCAGAGGTCAGCGTAAATTCCACGTTAATATAGCCAAAATTAACTTCCATTGACAAGACCTCACCCATGAGGATTATATTTGTGGATTATCTTATCATGTCCGACAATATCGACCCCTTCCTCGTCAGTGTCAGAAATGTTGGCGTTTTGGCCACCCAGCTCAACACTGTCGCTCCACAGCCCGCTGCCCTCTATGTGCCCAACCTGGTCATGACCGTCCAAATTGCCCTGCTCAGTCACGTGCATGTGTCAATTGTGGAGACTCCCATAATGTATTTTATAGGAGCTGCCCTGCCTATAAGTTTGAATGTGAGGTAGCAATCCTCAGTTTTAAATTAGGCCTCACTCTACGTGAAGCCAGACAGGAAGCACGACGACGAGGTTTTTCTCTCTCAACTTATTCCAAAACAGTCCTACGCTCTGCTCCCCCACCATCTACACGAGATATTTCTGCATCTCCCCAGGTATCTTTTCCCTATACCCAAAACGTACATCCTATGTCTACTCACCCTATCCACCAGTCAAATCCAATTTCCATCCTAAATCCAGATACTCCAATCTCTACCACTTCCCCAATACCTACCCCTCCTCCTCACTTTAGTTGTCGTACCAGATAACCTAAAGTTCTACTCCACGCTCTCCTACTACATTATCTCCTACACCTTCCTCTTCATCTGTTCCTCAGCTATCTATCTCCTCCTCTCCTCCTTATAAGAGAACCTTTGTTTCTCAGTCCTTTACACCAAATTCCCTTCCAGAAACCCTTGAAGACATCCAAAACTTCCTAAAGATGACCCAAGGGAACACTCTGCTCCCTCATCCAAGCCCCAATCCCTCTGTTCCCACCCCTACTACATTTAAAGTATTTGTAGATATTCCTCCTCCTCCTCCCCAAGTTCCCTCCACCCCCTTCCTCCTACACCCTCCCGACATACCCCACCCTCTATACCACTTCCACTTGAATACTCACACGAATCTCCTCTATCACAACAGTGTCCTCCAGACCCCTCCTCTCCAGACACCTTCCGGCACTTTCCCCAGTCCCCCCTTTCTCAGCCCCTGGATTCTTCTCCTACTTCTCCAACATCCACCAGTGATTTCTTTGATCAGTGTCCCTACTCCTTCCCCAGTCACAGATACACTGCAATTCACTCAGTTGTTCTACCCCCTTATATTCCCCCAACCCTTTCCCAAAATACCTCACCCTCTCAACCACCCAAACCAACCCCCCCCCCCAATAAAAAAAAACATCCTTCCCCACTAGGGGGTCGTCGTTCTTCCTGTGTATTTACACGGACGGTATTGTTAATGGTCGCTATCGGCGTGTTAACATTTAAGGCACTTTGATTCATGGAAATTGTTTCACGGGTCGCAATGGCGGCTTCGGAAACACAAGAGGCCGGAGCGGATGCCCTGAGCCAGGATTTCCCAACCAGGGGTACTCGTGAGATAGCATTCCAAGGGTGCGGGAGGTGTCCATAATGAAGACAAGTAATTAATCTATCTATTAATCATAATCAAGAAACAGGAAGAAAAGAGACATTGAATTGAAATATCATTTATACAAATGTTTTAAAGTTAGTTCTTGACCCAGATTCTTAAACACTCCATCCCTGGTCTTACCCTTCAGTAATAATAGTAGTAATAGGACACACCTATACATACATACATACATACATACATACATACATACATACATACATACATACATATATATATATATATATATATATATACATATATATATATATATATATACATATACATACATATATATATATATATATATATATATATATAATATATATATATATATATATATATATATATATATATATACTTTAGCCCCCGGTCAAAGAATATAATTTCATATAAAATAGTATAATAATGATAATGATTGAGATAGTTTGGGTTATGAATTTCTAGGACATACTCGTATTATCTTTATGCAGCTGTTTAAGATGATAAGTACGTTGGTAATGCTAATAATGATAATAACAATAGTAATAATGCTAATGATAATAATTTTTCATCATTTTTGGCTAGAGAATAGCTTGTTCTTGGTCTGATAGCTCAACGTGCCAAAAGCTTCCTACAGCCACAAGGTGCTTAATATCATGCATTAGTCAATGTTTCTGTTATATCCCAAGAAACTGTTGTTTTCTGATTCCTCAATAGTAGTAGCAGTAGTAGCAATAACTATTCTAGGACACAAACGCACATATGTGTGTGTGTGTGTGTGTGTGTCTTCCTCTCCTGAGATACTTTATCTTTCGTTATATCAGCATTCTGAGAGTGACCTTACTGGACATTCGTCTTTTTGAGATTTTTTTTTATTTTGATTTCATTTTATTCTGTAAAGATCTCAACAAACAGTTATGATTTGATTAAAGGGTCATGCTCACATTATGAATATAAAAATATATGATGAGTAAATTTCTTTAGTATTTTTCATGTCAGTAATATTTCTATTGTGTTCCAACAATAAAAATTATTAACATAAACTGCATACGGATAAACTACATACGGTAATTCCACATCGATACGAATATGTCACCAAGCACACACACATTTCTGTACATCATAAAACACATCCTCTTAAAAGTTGTTGAATCTCCCCAACTCCAAGTAACATATAATATGTTTTCAAATCTCCCTGACCAAGAGAAATATAAATATTATTTCGTGGTAGTATGCTTTTATCACCATTCAATTTGAATAATGAGGTTTGTCATCATTTAAATGTAAATGTTATCAAACAAAATTATAAATTGATAAATGAATATAAAATATATACCCAAAGTTTATTAGTGTTTCTTGTCCATTCACATAGTTCGTATTCCTTTGTGATATTATGCTTCTCTCATCAGTTTAACAATAACAGTAATAAGGTTTTACTATACATCAAGATGGATAGATAGATAGAGACAGACAAACATATATAACGACCATTAGGGAATTATATATACTGTTAGAAGGTTGAATAGAATGATAAATTAACAATTATACCCAAAAGTACTGTGTGCTCCAGTGTGGCATTGTCACACCTGCTGATATTCAGCGGAGTGCTTTCACCCGCCCTGAGTGACGCGGGCTGCACTGATCAGTATCTGCCCTCCTACAGGTTAAGCTCCTACAGGTGCTGAACAAGCAGTGGACAGCATGGAAAAGGAGACAAGAGTTCCGAGAAGAAATGGGAAAATGATGAAGATGGTATTTATGGTTGTGATGCTGATGTTGATCATGTGATTCACGAGAACGATAATGATAATGATGGTAATAAGAAGAATGATTATGATGATAGTGATAAGAAGTAGGATAATGATAACAGTAGTAATAAAAGAGACAAAAATGACATACTGCCATTGTAACTATAATAAATAACGAAAGTATGAGAAAGGAAAAATCAGTGTTGCCTTTTAAAAGTAGTGTTCGTTACACATGTCAAATTAGGTTAATTTTATTTTATCGGTTTCTAAGTTGACGTTTCTTCACATACATTTTGTAAGAAATAGCTTCACAAACACAGCTTCAGTGAAAAAGAAATTGTGGATAACATATCGACAACAGATAACAGGAATAAATGCATTAATAACAACAATGATAACAGCAGTAGTAGTAAAATGATAAAGATGAAACTGCTGATAATAACGTGCAATAATAATAGTGAAAACAGTAGTGATACTGCTAATACAATTACTATTACTACAACTAATTATAATGATAATAAACGTGATAATGAAAGTACTACTATGAGTAATGGTAATTATAATAATAGTAATAATAATAATAAGTGATGATGATTACGAAGAAATGATATAAATAATAAAACAAATAGAGATTCTAAAATGTTCATCGAACAACGGAAAAAAAATCCTTGATCAACCGACGAGAACTGAGCTCTCTTGGCATGAGAGGCAAACACTGCGCCATGCAAATGCCATCTGAATCGCCCCTGTGACACGGTGGCATAGCATTCTGGGTCACCGAGGCTGATTGAGGGCCACTAAACCGCAGCATGACTTTAGATCCCTTGGCCGCCGTGACGGACTTTCTTCCTCATTTAAGGAGGTTAATATTCATTTTTTTATTAATGCCGCTGTTTGTTAATACGTCAGTTATCATTTTAGTGATGGCCACAATCATTGGTATTGTTTTGTTATTAACATTAGCCTTATAGTTATTGTTATGGCTGTTACTATCATTGATATTATCATTTTCATCATTATTAGCGTCTACTCTCTCACCCTCATTTTTAAGAGAGAGAGAGTAGAGTGGAAAGTTCAAAGAGTTAAAGGAGATTGGTGAGTGACGAGAGAGAGAGTGGACAGGCATTGCGGAGAGAGAGAGTGTGTAGATAGATAAATAATATTGGAGAGAGAAAAGAGCGGAGGTTGTAGAATAGAGAGAAAATTGAGAGTGAAGAAGGAAAGAGAGAGAGACACAGAGAGAAAGGAGAGTGGAGAATAGAGAGAAAATTGAAAGTGAAGAAGGAAAGAGAGAGAACAGAGAGAAAGGAGAGTGGAGAATGGCGAGAAAGAGTGAAGAGGGTGTAGATAGAGAACGGAGAGTGGAAACTAGAGAAAGAGAGAGAGAGAAGAGTGAATGGAGAATGAAGGGGAGAGAGAGAGCGGAGAGTGGAGATTGGAAATAGAGAGAGAGAGAAGAGAGTGGAGAGAGAGGAGTGGAGAGAGAGCGGAGAGTGGAGTGGAAGAGAGAGAGAGAGAGTGGAGAGTAGCACTGGAGACTGGAAACTGAATATAAATAAAGAGAGAAAGAGTGGAGAGTGAGGAGGGAGTAGAGAGATAACGGAGATTGGAGACTAAAGAGAGAAAGAGAGTGGAGAGTGAAGAGAGAAAGGGATAGAGAATGAGATATATATAATAACCGCATCCTGAAAAGTCGTCAACAAGGGCCATCCGGTCGCCGCGAAGGGTAAGAACCAAGACATTTTCTTGTTATTTTTATTTACATGCAATCAATCACGTGCTGACGCCACTGATGAACATGTGCTCTCAAAGTTATCATCGACCATATATCATACTTTTTTTTATATAAACATAAAGTGATATCATAACCTGAATTCTTAAAAGGCGAAAACCATCTGCAGGTAAAGTTTTTCAAAAGTTGTAAGCGCCCATTCTGAAGTAATATTTTCAAATGTTTTACCCGCCCATTCTGAAGTAATATTTTCAAATGTTTTAACCGCCCATTCTGAAGTAATATTTTCAAATGTTTTAACCGCCCATTCTGAAGTAATATTTTCAAATGTTTTAACCGCCCATTCTGAAGTAATATTCAAATGTTTTACCCGCCATTCTGAAGTATATTTTCAATGTTTTAACCGCCCATTCTGAGTAATATTTTCAAATGTTTTAACCGCCCATTCTGAAAGTATTTTCAAATTTTTGCCATTCTGAAGAATTTCGCCGCCCCATTCTGAAGTAATATTTCAAAATGTTTTACCCGCCCATTCTGAAGTAATATTTTCAAATGTTTTACCGCCCATTCTGAAGTAATATTTCAAATGTTTTACCCGCCCATTCTGAAAGTAATATTTTCCAAATGTTTTACCGCCCATTCTGAGTTTTTAACCCGCCCATTCTGAAGTAATATTTTTTCAAATGTTTTACCGCCCATTCTGAAGTAATATTTTCAAATTTTTACCCGCCCATTCTGAAGTAATATTTCAAAATGTTTTTACCCTGCCCATTCTGAAGTAATATTTTCAAAAATGTTTTAACCGCCCATTCTGAAGTAATATTTTCAAATGTTTTAACCGGCCATCTGAAGTAATTTTTCAAATGTTTTAACCGCCCATTCTGAAGTAATATTTTCAAAATGTTTTTCAGCCCATTTTGAAGTAATATTTTTCAAAGTGTTTTACCTTTGCCCATTTCATGAAGTATATTTTCAAATTGTTATTTTTACCCGCCCATTCTGAGTAAATATTTTCATGAAATGTTTTACCCGCCATTCTGAAGTAATATTTCAACATTTTTTAACCCGCCCATTCTAAAATAAATTTTCAAGTGTTTTACCCGCCCATTCTGAAGTAATATTTTCAAATGTTTTCCCGCCCATTGCTGAAGTAATATTTTCAAATGTTTTAGCCGCCCATTGCCTGAATAGTTAATATCGTTGGAAACCTGCCATTCTGAAGTAATTCAAATGTTTTAAAGCCATTCTGAAGTATATTTTCAAATGTTTTACCCGCCCATTCTGAAAAAGTAATATTTCAAATGTTTTACGCCCCATTCTGAAAGTAATATTTTCAAATGTTTTAGCCGCCCATTCTGAAGTAATATTTCAAAATGTTTTACCCGCCCATTCTGAAGTAATATTTTCAAAATGTTTTAACCGCCCATTCTGAAGTAATAATTTTTTCAAGGTGTTACTCGCCCAATTCTGAAGATATAAATATTTTTCCAGATGTATTTAACCCGCCCATTCTGAATAATATTTTCAAATGTTTTTACCCGCCCAATTCTGAAGTAAATTTAACAAATGTGTTTTAACACGCCACATTCTCGAAGTATAGGTATTTTTCAAAGTTGTATGTTGGAACCACGCATCAATATCTGACAGATTAATATTGTTCATATTTGTATTTACCCGCCCATTCTGATAGTAATATTTCCAAATGTTTTAGCCGCCCATTTCTGAAGTAATAAAAAATTTTTTCATAATACGTTTTGATAACTCAACCGCCCAATTGTAATAAGTAATATTTTCAAATATGTTGTATATATCCGTGGCGCCATTCTCGACAGTAATATTTTTCAAATGTTTTAACCCGGCCATTCTGAAGTAGACTATTTTCCTAAAAATGTTTTAACCTACCCATGTCTGAAAGTAATACTTTTTCAAATGTTTTATCCCAGACCAATTCTGAACGTCTATATATTTCTATATATGTGTTACCTGGCCCCACTTCTGAAGGTAAATATCAATGTTTTACCCGCCCATTCTGAACAATATTTTCAAATGTATTTACCTAGTCCCAGTCTCTGAAAGTAAATTTATTTATCAAAGTTTCTATACCCGCCCATTCTGAAGATAATATTTTTTCAATATGTTTTACCGTCCCATCTTCAATGAAGGTAAATATTTTTTTCAAAATGTCCTTACCCCTCGCCCTATTTCTGGAAGTAATATTATTCAAATGTTGTTTTACCTGCCCATTTGAAGATAATATTTTCAAATGTTTTACTAACCGCCCATTCTGAAAGTAATATTTTCAATGTTTACCCGCCCATTCTGAAGTAATATTTTCAAAATGTTTTTAACCTCCCATTCTGAAGTAATATCATATTTCAAATGTTTTTACCTGCCCATTTATTTTGAAGTAATATTTTCAAATTGAATTTTACCCGCCATCTGAAGTTAAGTATTTTCAATGTTTATCGCCCATTCTGAAGTAATATTTTCAAATGTTTTACCCGCCTCATTCAAATTGAAGTAATATTTTCAAAAATGTTTTACGCCGCCCATTCTGAAGTAATATTTTCAAATGTTTAACCGCCCATTCTTAATATTTTCAAGTGTTTTACCCGCCCATTCTGAAGTAAAATTTCAAATGTTTTACCGCCCATCTGAATGTTTGCCCATATTTTCAAATGTTTTACCCGCCCATTCTGAAGTAATATTTTCAAATGTTTTACCCGCCCATTCTGAAGTAATATTTTTCAAATGTTTTTACCCGCCCATTCTGAAGTAAATTTTTCAAATGTTTTACCCGCCCATTCTGAAGTAATATTTTTCAAATGTTTTACCGCCCATTCTGAAGTAATATTTTCAAATGTTTTTACCCGCCCATTCTGAAGTATATTTTCAAATGTTTTACCCGCCCATTCTGAAGTAATATTTTCAAATGTTTTAACCGTCCATTCTGAAGTAATATTTTCAAATGTTTTAACCGCCCATTCTTTTCTACCCGCCCATTCTGAAGTAATATTTTCAAATGTTTTAACCCGCCCATTCTGAAAGTAATATTTTCAAATGTTTTAACCGCCCATTCTGAAGTAATATTTTCAAATGTTTTAACCGCCCATTCTGAATAATTTTCAAATGTTTTAACCGCCCATTCTGAAATATTTTCAAATGTTTTAACCGCCCATTCTAAAGTAATTTTCAAATGTTTTAACCGCCCATTCTGAAGTAATATTTTCAAAATGTTTTACCGCCCATTCTGAAGTAATATTTTCAAATGTTTTAACCCGCCCATTCTGAAGTAATATTTTCAAATGTTTTAACCGCCCATTCTGAAGTAATATTTTCAAATGTTTTAACCGCCCATTCTGAAGTAATATTTTCAAATGTTTTAACCGCCCATTCTGAAGTAATATTTTCAAATGTTTTAACCGCCCATTCTAATTCTGCCCATTTAGTTTTCCCCGCCCATTCTGAAGTAATATTTTTCTGTTTTACCCGCCCATTCTGAAGTAATATTTTCAAATGTTTTAACCGCCCATTCTGAAGTAATATTTTCAAATGTTTTACCCGCCCATTCTGAAGTAATATTTTCAAATGTTTTACCGCCCATTCTGAAGTTTTTTTCATTTTCAATGTTTACCCGCCATTCTGAAGTAATATTTTCCGCCCATTCTGAAGTAATATTTTCAAATGTTTTACCCGCCCATTCTGAAGTAATATTTTCAAATGTTTTACCCGCCCATTCTGAAGTAATATTTTCAAATGTTTTACCCGCCCATTCTGAAGTAATATTTTCAAATGTTTTACCGCCCATTCTGAAGTAATATTTTCAAATGTTTTAACCGCCCATTCTGAAGTAATATTTTCAAATGTTTTACCCGCCCATTCTGTTTTCAAATGTTTTTACCCGCCCATTCTGAAGTAATATTTTTCAAATGTTTTAACCGCCCATTCATTTTCAAATGTTTATTCAATATTTTCAAATGTTTTAACCGCCCATTCTGAAGTAATATTTTCAAATGTTTTAACCGTCCATCTGTGGGTAAAATTATTATTATCAATGTTATTAGTAGTATTAGTATTTAATGTAAATGTAGGGAAAGTATTTTTTTAAATATCATTCTTTAATGTTGTAATTTTTAAGATATTTTCGTAAGCGCCCATCTGTAAAGTTTTTCAAATGTCAGAAGCTCCCATCATTAAGTAATATTTGAAAAATGTCGAAAGCGGCTGTAGTTATGTATTATTATCATTATTATCATTATTATTATTTAATTCGTTGTGGTTAACGAAAAACAATCGCACAGGTACTTTATATTCTAATAATGTTCGATACATAGACACACTAAAAAGGCTTTTCAAGAAACACACCAATATTTGAAAGATGCATCAGTAAGTTACACTCTTGGTCCGAGAGGTGTGGACACTTACACTAAATGTTACCTGGACTTGGGGAGATTCCACAACTTTCAACAGGACGCGTTGTATGATAACGATGATGATTCGAGCAGCTTACGACAACAGCAGTATGTGCGCTTTATAAACGAATTATTTTTCTCTAAGCTGAACATTGGGGATGATTTCACTGAGCATCTACTTACACTTGCATTGAGATTTCAAACTATAGTGCAATAGGGACATATTACACTATCCGATTATATCGATAATTGAGAAAATTGATCACACATTTCTTGGAGATCGCATCTTGATTGAGCTTCCAAGGGCGTAGCACTGGCCATTGGCAAAGCTCTATTAATGATACTTGAATCTTCTGTTCTATCCACCGCTTGTCGATTTCCAATTAATCCATCAGAAGAGCTTTTTGATGATGACGAATCATTTTTTTTCTCCTGAGAGTTTTGTGCATCCTGCAGCATGAGCTTCGGGATTTTGGCTTTTCTTGAGTCTATTTCTTCTAATTTTCTTTTCATATTTCAATTTTATTTTTTGCCTTTACCAAACCCAACACGACTCGGCTTGTATTATATGCTTCCCCTGCACGAATATTGTCTTCCACCCCACCCGCAGCTACAAAAAAAAAAAAAAAAAAAAAACAGCTCTGGTCACAGTGAACCTGGAAATAACTATGATTAACTCTTTCATTAGTTCATTCGAGTATGCAAAAATATATGTATATGAATATAAAAGAGACCGCTTGTAAACATTTCAGATTTAGTTGAGGATCACATATTATAATGACCTAAGCTATTGGCGCCGCAGGTAAATTGAATAATCAAATCCACCATATCATACATACACACACTAAGATCAAATAAGTTCGCGTTCTTATTTTACTAATAATAATCATTTCATCTTCAATTACCCCAAATGTATATTTGCTACGACAAGGTTCCAATTTGTTCGAGAGAGGGCCTCTATTTTCATAGCTATGTGTGTTCTCTGTGAAGGGCCACCTATTTTCTCTTATTTCGATATACTGTGTAGTTTAGTGTGCACTTCACTTCTATTAATAATTTCTTAACAATTACCTAATGCCTAAAAAAGATATCGATCCTTTTAAAGATCTGCCAATTTTTATGATTATGCAAAGTTGTCATCTGATATGAATGACTTATATAAAATATAACCTTTAAGTACCCTATTTCTGTGATATGAAGCTATATACATTTCTATATTTAGAATTTATGCCATTCTACCACGATATAAACTAACCGTTTCCTCTACTGAAAGTAGTGCTATATATGCGCATGTTAAAACATTTGAAAATATTACTTAAGAATGATCGCTTACGACAACTTTTGAAAAAGTTTACGAACAGATGGGCGTTAACGGCAACATTTGAAGTTATTGTTTAAGGTTGGGCGCGTATGGCAATATTTGAAGAACCTTACCTACAGATGTGTGCCCATGGGAACATTTTAAAAACTTACGGCGGATATATATATAAATATATTTATAACCTTTCCTACCTTTCATATTTTCCCTAGACAGGGGGAATCTCTCCTGTACTCCCATTTATTAGCAATACTTGCCAATTTATAGAAAACGCGCTTTAACACAACGCCTGTCTCTCGTGTGTGTTATGCATATATGTATGTGTGTGTGTGTATTGTATATGTATGTATTGTGTATGTGTGTATGTATGTATGTGTTATGTGTGTATGTATGTATTGTAATATGTGTGTATGTATGTATTGTTTTGTATATGTATGTATATATTTGTGTGTGTGTGTGTACGTGTGTGTGTCAATACAATGGAAAAGACATGATGTTGAGTTAGCAAAATGTCAAAAAAAACTTCCTTATTAGAGACAAATATTTTTCATTTCATCAAGACCTAGGGTAAAACATCGACGGACATATACGAAAAGGGAGTGAATAGGTTAAAAAATTGAATTATTATGAATATTTTTCCATTTTAATCTTTACCTCCCGAGCTAAGGATCAAATTCTCTCTCGAGAATATATTTTTTAGCTCTGATATCATCACTCTCCATGACGCATGCTGCCGCCCCCACTCTATTGATTATAACACAACGAAGGTGTACTGTGTGTAAAGAAAAAAAAAGATCCTTTTTAATCGTTACTCCCGAGCTAACTTATATATTCTCTCTTTAGATCAGATAACAGGATGTGGTATCCGTCTTATCACACACGCTCGCACACACACTCTCCATGATNCACAAAAACACTTCCTTATAGAGACAATTTGTATTTTTTCATTTCATCAAGACCTAGGGTAAAAACATCGACGGAACATATACGAAAAAGGGAGTGGAAGAGGTTAAACAATTGAATTATTATGAAATATTTTTCCATTTTAATCTTTACCTCCCGAGCTAAGGATCAAATTCTCTCTCGAGAATATATTTTTTAGCTCTGAATATCATCACTCTCCATGACGCATGCTGCCGCCCCCACTCTATTGATTATAACACAACGAAGGTGTTACTGTGTGTGTAAAGAAAAAAAAAAAAGATCCTTTTTAATCGTTCGTTACTACCCCGAGCTAACTTATATATTCTCTCTTTAGATCAGATAACAGGATGTGGTATCCGGTCTTATCACACACGCTCGCACACACACTCTCCATGATGCATACTGCCGCAATGCCGACTTTTATTTTTTCTCTCTTTACAGAGTTTCTATCTATCTGTCTGCTCTTTCTTTAGTTGGTGAACTAACTTGTAACACAAATGGGATATATACGAAAAGGAAATAAAATAGGTGAAAAAATCAATTTATTATGAATATTTTTTCATTTTAATCCTTAACCCCCGTCAAAAGAACTAAATCTCCCCTCGACCGCTGAGATTTCGTCGGCTAAAATACCAACCCTTCCATAACATAAGATTCTATTCGTTATTATCGATTTAAGGTTTCTGTTCCAACTTCTTGTCTATTACGAACGCAATTTAGTTTATTTGTTCGTCTCAGAGTGAAGGAGAGAGAGAGGGGGGGGAGGGAGGGAGAGAGAAGAGAGAGGATATCATCACTCTCCATGACGATGCCGCTCCCCCACTCTATTCACTCTGCCGACTTTCAATAATGATAATGATGGTAATAAGAATGATTATGATAATAGTGATAATACCAATAACAATAAGAGCAATGGTTATTATAATCATGATGACATTAATGACTGAAATAGTAATAGTAAAAGTAATAGTGATAATAAGAACTATGATAATGATTAGTAGTAATAAAAGAGAAAAATAATATACTGCCATTGTAATTATAATAAATAACAAAAATTTGAGAAAGGAAAAATCAGTGTCGCCTTTTAAAAGTAGTGTTCGTTACACATGTCAAATTAGGTTCATTTTATTTTATCGGTTTCTAAGTTGATGTTTCTTCACATACATTTTGTAAGAAATAGTTTCACAAACACAGCTTCAGTGAAAAAGAAATTGTGGATAACATGGACAACCGATAACAGGAATAAATGCATTAATAACAATAATGACAGCAGTAGTAGTAGTAATAATAATGATAAAGATGATACTGATGATAACGTGCAATAATAATAGTGAAAACAGTAGCGATACTGCTAATACAATTACTATTACTACAAACATAACAATAATGATAATAAACGCGATAGTGAATGTACTACTATGACTAATGGTAATAATAATAATAATAAAAGTGATGATGATTACGAAAAAATGACATCAAGGATAATAAAACAAAGAAATCCTAAAATGTTCATCGAACAACAACGGTTAAAAAAAAAAAAAAAAAAAAAATCCTTGATCAACTGAGAACTGAGCTCTCTTGGCATGAGAGGCAAACACTGCGCCATGCAAATGCCATCTGAATCGCCCCTGTGACACGGTGGCATAGCATTCTCTGGCGCCGAGGCTGATTGAGGGCCACGAAACCGCAGCATGACTTTAGATCCCTTGGCCGCCGTGACGGACTTTCTTCCGGCAAAGTTCCTCATTTAAGGAGGATAACATTCATTTTTTTTTTTATTTATTATTAATGCTGCTGTTTGCTAATACGTCAGTTATCATTTTAGTGATGGCCACAATCATTTTTGTTGTTGTTGTTGTTATTAACATTAGCCTTACAGTTATTGTTATGGCTGTTACTATCATTGATTTTATCATTATCATCATTAATATCGTCTACTCATTCATTATTGAGAGAGAGAGAGTAGAGTGGAGAGTGCAAAGATAATGGAGATTGGTAAGTGAAGAGAGAGTGGACAGGCATGCCGGAGAGAGAGAGTGTGTAGATAGATAAATATTTGAAAGATCTATTTAGAACAGTGCATCAGTAAGTTACACTCGAGAGTGAAACGATATGCCTTATAGATTTTCAACAAAAAGTCCGCGCGATGAGGCATCAGGAGTGGAACGCCGTCCCTCTCTCTCCCTCAACTCAAGGCCAAATGAAGGGCGCCGCTAGTCGAGCACGTTGTCTTTTCATCTAGACTTCTCTTTCGTTTTTTAAGACAGTACTTTTGGGTATAATTGTTAATTTATAGTTCTATTCGACTTTCTTGATAGTATATATAATTCCCTGATGGTAAGTTATACATGTTTGTCTCTCCATCTTGACGATGTATACTAAAATCTCATTATTGTTTTTATTAAACTGAATAATGAGAGAAGCATTCTGTCACGAATGAATACGAGTGAATGGGCAAGAAACACGAATAAACTTTTGGGTATATCTATTATATTTATTTATTTATAAATCGGTTTGACTACATTTACATTCAAATGATTACAAAGCATACAACCACGAAAGAATATTTATATTTCTCTTGGTCCGGGAGATTTGAAAACTTACACTAAATGTTACTTGGAGTTGGGGAGATTCCACAACTTTCAACAGGACGCGTTGTATGATAACGATGATGATGATTCGAGCAGCTTACGACAACAGCAGTATGTGCGCTTTATAAACGAATTATTTTTCTCTAAGCTGAACATTGGGGATGATTTCACTGAGCATCTACTTACACTTGCATTGAGATTTCAAACTATAGTGCAATAGGGACATATTACACTATCCGATTATATCGATAATTGAGAAAATTGATCACACATTTCTTGGAGATCGCATCTTGATTGAGCTTCCAAGGGCGTAGCACTGGCCATTGGCAAAGCTCTATTAATGATACTTGAATCTTCTGTTCTATCCACCGCTTGTCGATTTCCAATTAATCCATCAGAAGAGCTTTTTGATGATGACGAATCTTTTTTTTTCTCCTGAGAGTTTTGTACATCCTGCAGCATGAGCTTCGGGATTTTGGCTTTTCTTGAGTCTATTTCTTCTAATTTTCTTTTCATATTTCAGTCTTTTTTGCCTTTACCAAACCCAACACGACTCGGCTTTTATTATATGCTTCCCCTGCACGAATATTGTCTTCCACCCCACCCGCAGCTACAAAAAAAAAAAAACAGCTCTGGTCACAATGAACCTGGAAATAACTATGATTAACTCTTTCATTAGGAGCTCATTCGAGTATGCAAAATATATATATATGAATATAAAACAGACCGCTTGTAAACATTTCAGATTTAGTTGAGGATCACATATTATAATGACCTAAGCTATTGGCGCCGCAGGTAAATTGAATAATCAAATCCACCATATCATACATACACACACTAAGATCAAATAAGTTCGCGTTCTTATTCTACTAATAATAATCTTTTCATCTTCAGTTACCCCAAATGTATATTTGCTACGACAAGGTTCCACTTATTTCGAGAGAGGGCCTCTATTTTCATAGCTATTTGTTTCATCATTTTTTCATATTTTCATATACTGTGTAGTTTAGTGTGCACTTCACTTCTATTATCAATTTCTTAACAATTACCTAATGCCTAAAAAAGATATCGATCCTTTTAAAGATCTGCCAATTTTTATGATTATGCAAAGTTGTCATCTGATATGAATGACTTATATAAAATATAACCTTTAAGTACCCTATTTCTGTGATATGAAGCTATATACATTTCTATTAGAATTTATGATATTCTACCACGATATAAACTAATCTACTAAGTAAAACTACCGTTCTCCTCTCATCACGCTATATATGCGCTTATGTTAAAACTAAACTTTGAAAATATTACTTAAGAATGATCGCTTACGACAACTTTTGAAAAAGTTTACGAACAAATGGGCGTTAACGGCAACATTTGAAGTTATTGTTTAAGGTTGGGCGCGTATGGCAATATTTTAAAACCTTACCTACAGATGTGTGCCCATGGGAACATTTTAAAAACTTACGGCAATAGAAATTATTATATATAAATATATTTATAACCTTTCCTACCTTTCATATTTTCCCTAGACAGCTGGAATCTCTCCTGTACTCCCATTTATTAGCAATACTTGCCAATTTATAGAAAACGCGCTTCAACACAACGCCTGTCTCGTGGTGTTTATGCATATATGTATGTGTGTGTGTATTGTATATGTGAGTATGTATGTATTGTGTTATGTGTATGTGTTTGTGTTACGTATGTATGTATTATATTATGTGTGCATGTATGTATTGTATTGTGGTGTGTATGAATGTATATATTTGTGTGTGTGTGTGTACGTGTGTGTGTCAACACAATGGAAAATGCATGATGTTGAGTTAGCAAAATGTCACAAAAAAAACTTCCTTATTAGAGACAAATTTTTTTTATTTTCATTTCATCAAACCTAGGGTCAAAGACCAACGGGATATATACGAAAAGGGAGTGAAATGGTTTAAGAAATCGAATTATTATGAATATTTTTTTCCATTTTAATCTTTACCTCCCGAGCTAAGGATGAAAATCTCTCTCTCGGGAATATATTTTTAGCTCTGATATCACTCTCCAAGACGCATGCAGCCGCTCTCCCACTCTCTGTTCACACGACCTTTTTTTTTCTTTCTTTCTTTCTTTACATGTAAGAGTTTCTATCTATCTGTCTGTCCTTTCTTTGGTTGGCGAACTAACTTGTAACACCAGGAATTATATTTTTATCAACGGTGTTTTATGAATGTCACATTGATTATAACACAACAAAGGTGTAGTGTGTGTGTGTCGCCTCTTATTAGAGGAATTGCACAAAAACACTTCCTTATTAGAGACAAATTTGTATTTTTCATTTCATCAAGACCTAGGGTAAAACATCGACGGAACATATACGAAAAGGGAGTGAAATAGGTTAAACAATTGAATTATTATGAATATTTTTCCATTTTATCTTTACCCCGCTAAGGATCAATTCTCTCTCGAGAATATATTTTTAGCTCTGATATCACTCACTCTCCATGACGCATGCTGCGCCCCCACTCTATTGATTATAACACAAAAGGTGTGTGTGTAAAGAAAAAAAAAGATCCTTTAATCACTGACTTCTCCAGATGATCTTCTTATCACACACGCTCGCACTCTCCATGATGCATACTGCCGCAATGCCGACTTTTATTTTTTCTCTCTTTACAGAGTTTCTATCTATCTATCTGCTCTTTCTTTAGTTGGTGAACTAACTTGTAACACAAATGGATATATACGAAAAGGAAAATAAAATAGGTGAAAAAATCAATTTATTATGAATATTTTTTCATTTTAATCCTTAACCCCCGTCAAAAGAACTAAAATCTCCCCTCGACCGCTGAGATTTCGTCGGCTAAAATACCAACCCTTCCATAACATAAGATTCTATTCGTTATTATCGATTTAAGGTTTCTGTTCCAACTTCTTGTCTATTACGAACGCAATTTAGTTTATTTGTTCGTCTCAGAGTGAAAGAGAGAGAGAGAGGGGGGAGGGAGGGAGAGAGAAGAGAGAGGATATCATCACTCTCCATGACGATGCCGCTCCCCCACTCTATTCACTCTGCCGACTTTCAATAATGATAATGATGGTAATAAGAATGATTATGATAATAGTGATAATACCAATAACAATAAGAGCAATGGTTATTATAATCATGATGACATTAATGACTGAAATAGTAATAGTAAAAGTAATAGTGATAATAAGAACTATGATAATGATAATAGTAGTAATAAAAGAGACAAAAATAATATACTGCCATTGTAATTATAATAAATAACAAAAATTTGAGAAAGGAAAAATCAGTGTCGCCTTTTAAAAGTAGTGTTCGTTACACATGTCAAATTAGGTTCATTTTATTTTATCGGTTTCTAAGTTGATGTTTCTTCACATACATTTTGTAAGAAATAGTTTCACAAACACAGCTTCAGTGAAAAAGAAATTGTGGATAACATGGACAACCGATAACAGGAATAAATGCATTAATAACAATAATGACAGCAGTAGTAGTAGTAATAATAATGATAAAGATGATACTGATGATAACGTGCAATAATAATAGTGAAAACAGTAGCGATACTGCTAATACAATTACTATTACTACAACAACTAATAACAATAATGATAATAAACGCGATAGTGAATGTACTACTATGACTAATGGTAATAATAATAATAATAAAAGTGATGATGATTACGAAAAAATGACATCAAGGATAATAAAACAAAGAAATCCTAAAATGTTCATCGAACAACAACGGTTAAAAAAAAAAAAAAAAAAAAAAATCCTTGATCAACTGAGAACTGAGCTCTCTTGGCATGAGAGGCAAACACTGCGCCATGCAAATGCCATCTGAATCGCCCCTGTGACACGGTGGCATAGCATTCTGGGTCACCGAGGCTGATTGAGGGCCACGAAACCGCAGCATGACTTTAGATCCCTTGGCAACCGTGACGGACTTTCTTCCGGCAAAGTTCCTCATTTAAGGAGGATAACATTCATTTTTTTTTATTTATTATTAATGCTGCTGTTTGCTAATACGTCAGTTATCATTTTAGTGATGGCCACAATCATTTTTGTTGTTGTTGTTGTTATTAACATTAGCCTTACAGTTATTGTTATGGCTGTTACTATCATTGATTTTATCATTATCATCATTAATATCGTCTACTCATTCATTATTGAGAGAGAGAGAGTAGAGTGGAGAGTGCAAAGATAATGGAGATTGGTAAGTGAAGAGAGAGTGGACAGGCATGCCGGAGAGAGAGAGTGTGTAGATAGATAAATATTTGAAAGATCTATTTAGAACAGTGCATCAGTAAGTTACACTCGAGAGTGAAACGATATGCCTTATAGATTTTCAACAAAAAGTCCGCGCGATGAGGCATCAGTTGTGGAACGCCGTCCCTCTCTCTCCCTCAACTCAAGGCCAAATGAAGGGCGCCGCTAGTCGAGCACGTTGTCTTTTCATCTAGACTTCTCTTTCGTTTTTTAAGACAGTACTTTTGGGTATAATTGTTAATTTATAGTTCTATTCGACTTTCTTGATAGTATATATAATTCCCTGATGGTAAGTTATACATGTTTGTCTCTCCATCTTGACGATGTATACTAAAATCTCATTATTGTTTTTATTAAACTGAATAATGAGAGAAGCATTCTGTCACGAATGAATACGAGTGAATGGGCAAGAAACACGAATAAACTTTTGGGTATATCTATTATATTTATTTATTTATAAATCGGTTTGACTACATTTACATTCAAATGATTACAAAGCATACAACCACGAAAGAATATTTATATTTCTCTTGGTCCGGGAGGTTTGAAAACTTACACTAAATGTTACTTGGAGTTGGGGAGATTCCACAACTTTCAACAGGACGCGTTGTATGATAACGATGATGATGATTCGAGCAGCTTACGACAACAGCAGTATGTGCGCTTTATAAACGAATTATTTTTCTCTAAGCTGAACATTGGGGATGATTTCACTGAGCATCTACTTACACTTGCATTGAGATTTCAAACTATAGTGCAATAGGGACATATTACACTATCCGATTATATCGATAATTGAGAAAATTGATCACACATTTCTTGGAGATCGCATCTTGATTGAGCTTCCAAGGGCGTAGCACTGGCCATTGGCAAAGCTCTATTAATGATACTTGAATCTTCTGTTCTATCCACCGCTTGTCGATTTCCAATTAATCCATCAGAAGAGCTTTTTGATGATGACGAATCTTTTTTTTCTCCTGAGAGTTTTGTACATCCTGCAGCATGAGCTTCGGGATTTTGGCTTTTCTTGAGTCTATTTCTTCTAATTTTCTTTTCATATTTCATCTTTTTTGCCTTTACCAAACCCAACACGACTCGGCTTTTATTATATGCTTCCCCTGCACGAATATTGTCTTCCACCCCACCCGCAGCTACAAAAAAAAAAAAAAAAAACAGCTCTGGTCACAATGAACCTGGAAATAACTATGATTAACTCTTTCATTAGGAGCTCATTCGAGTATGCAAAAATATATATATATGAAATATAAAACAGACCGCTTGTAAACATTTCAGATTTAGTTGAGGATCACATATTATAATGACCTAAGCTATTGGCGCCGCAGGTAAATTGAATAATCAAATCCACCATATCATACATACACACACTAAGATCAAATAAGTTCGCGTTCTTATTCTACTAATAATAATCTTTTCATCTTCAGTTACCACAAATGTATATTTGCTACGACAAGGTTCCACTTATTTCGAGAGAGGGCCTCTATTTTCATAGCTATTTGTGTTGTCATGGGCCACCTTTTTCTCATATTTTCATATACTGTGTAGTTTAGTGTGCACTTCACTTCTATTATCAATTTCTTAACAATTACCTAATGCCTAAAAAAGATATCGATCCTTTTAAAGATCTGCCAATTTTTATGATTATGCAAAGTTGTCATCTGATATGAATGACATATATAAAACATAACCTTTAAGTACCCTATTTCTGTGATATGAAGCTATATACATTTCTATATTTAGAATTTATGCCATTCTACCACGATATAAACTAACCGTTTCCTCTACTGAAAGTAGTGCTATATATGCGCATGTTAAAACATTTGAAAATATTACTTAAGAATGATCGCTTACGACAACTTTTGAAAAAGTTTACGAACAGATGGGCGTTAACGGCAACATTTGAAGTTATTGTTTAAGGTTGGGCGCGTATGGCAATATTTGAAGAACCTTACCTACAGATGTGTGCCCATGGGAACATTTTAAAAACTTACGGCAATAGAAATTATTATATATAAATATATTTATAACCTTTCCTACCTTTCATATTTTCCCTAGACAGGGGGAATCTCTCCTGTACTCCCATTTATTAGCAATACTTGCCAATTAATAGAAAACGCGCTTCAACACAACGCCTGTCTCTCGTGTGTGTTATGCATATATGTATGTGTGTATTGTATATGTGAGTATGTATGTATTGTGTTATGTGTGTATGTATTGTGTTACGTATGTATGTATTATATTATGTGTGCATGTATGTATTGTGTTAGGTGTGTATGAATGTATATATTTGTGTGTGTGTGTGTACGTGTGTGTGTCAACACAATGGAAAATGCATGATGTTGAGTTAGCAAAATGTCACAAAAAAAACTTCCTTATTAGAGACAAATTTGTATTTTTCATTTCATCAAAACCTAGGGTCAAAGACCAACGGGACATATACGAAAAGGGAGTGAAATGGTTTAAGAAATCGAATTATTATGAATATTTTTTCCATTTTAATCTTTACCTCCCGAGCTAAGGATTAAAATCTCTCTCTCGAGAATATATTTTTCGCTCGGATATCACTCTCCAAGATGCATGCAGCCGCTCTCCCACTCTACTCACACTGCCGACTTTTTTTCTTTCTTTACATGTAAGAGAGCTTCTATCTGTCTGTCCTTTCTTTGGTCGGTGAATTAACGTGCTCCATATCACTGCTCAGAGACTAAGTCCCAAAAACACATCCAGACTTCTAAAAGTGCTTTATATATATATACATTGACAAGTATTGCTAATAAATGAGGTACAGGAGAGATTCCCCTGTCTAAGGAATATATAAAAGGTAGGAAAGGTTAGGTTTAGATTTTGGTTTCGCATGATAAACGTGGTTTTGAGACTTAGTCTCTGGAAGGTGTGTGTGTCGTCAATACAATGGAAAAACATGCTGTTGAGTTAGCAAAATGTCACAAGAAAATTTCCTTATTAGAGACAAATTTGTATTTTTAATTTCATCAAGACCTAGGGTCAAACACCAACGGGACATATACGAAAAGGGAGTGAAATAGGATAAAAATCGAATTATTATATGAATATTTTTCCATTTTAATCTTTACCTCCCGAGCTAAGGATTAAAATCTCTCTCTCAGAATATATTTTTCTCGGATATCATCTCTCCAAGATGCATGCAGTCGCTCTCCCACTCTATTCACACTGCCGATTTTTTTTTTCTTTTTTTTACATGTAAGAGAGCTATCTGTCTGTCCTTTCTTTGGTCGGTGAACTAACGTGCTCCATATCGCTAAAACACACATCTTCTAAAAGTGCGTTTTATATATAAATGATATTGCTAATAAATGGGGAACAGGAGAGATTCCCCTGTCTGAGGAATATATAAGGTAGGAAAGGTTAGGTTTAGATTTTGGTTTCGCATGATAAACGTGGTTTTGAGACTTAGTCTCTGGAAGGTGTGTGTGTCGTCAATACAATGGAAAAGACATGCTGTTGAGTTAGCAAAATGTCACAAAAAATTTCCTTATTAGAGACAAATTTGTATTTTTAATTTCATCAAGACCTAGGGTCAAACACCAACGGGACATATACGAAAAGGGAGTGAAATAGGATACAAAATCGAATTATTATGAATATTTTTTCCATTTTAATCTTTACCTCCCGAGCTAAGGATTAAAATCTCTCTCTCGAGAATATATTTTTCGTTCTGATATCATCACTCTCCAAGACGCATGCAGTCGCTCTCCCACTCTATTCACACTGCGATTTTTTTTTTTTTTTTTTTTTTTTTTTTTTTACATGTAAGAGAGCTTCTATCTGTCTGTCCTTTCTTTGGTTGGTGAATTAACGTGCTCCATATCACTGCTCAGAGACGGTCTCAAAAACACACATCGTTCTGAAAGTGCGTATATATATATATATATATATATATATATATATATATATATATATATATATATATATATATATATATATAAATTGGCAAGTATTGCTAATCAATGGGGAACAGGAGAGATTTCCCTGTCTAAGGAATATATAAAAGGTAGAAAAGGTTAGGTTTAGATTTTGGTTTCGCATGATAAACGTGGTTTTGAGACTTAGTCTCTGGAAGGTGTGTGTCGTCAATACAATGGAAAAGACATGCTGTTGAGTTAGCAAAATGTCACAAAAAAAATTCCTTATTAGAGACAAATTTGTATTTTTCATTTCATCAAGACCTAGGGTCAAACACCAACGGGACATATACGAAAAGGGAGTGAAATAGGATACAAAATCAAATTATTATATTTTATCCATTTTAATCTTTACCTCCCGAGCTAAGGATTAAAATCTCTCTCTCGAGAATAGCTTCTCGATGACGCATACCGAGACCTGATTGGTTGACCACGGACACCTTACGGCTCGCCTATTGGACCGCAATCTCTCCTCTTTCCCGGGTGGCTGGCACAGCTTAGACCCATTTAAGCTCCCGCACCCGGGCCGAGTTCAGCCACTCTTCTCCCGGCGGCCGCAGCGTTAACATCTCTCCAGCTCTCTCCCACCAATGGACGACGACTCGGCTCCCGCGCGAGCTGCCACCTATAATCAGATCCAATTTTAACGGATGCACCTACCTTTCGATATCACTGCCTAAGGAAGGACAGCTTAGAGATGTCTGCGGTCGTCGGGAGATGGGTCACGCCGTCGGGGGAGCCGCCCCGGCTCTCCCCGTCGATCTCCAGCACACCAGCCATACCTGTGGGCACTCACACCCAAACACAAAAGCTCCTTAAAGAGATGATTGACACCAATCTATGGTGGATACAAATCCATTGCCATAAACTAACGTGCTCCATATCACTGTTCAGAGACTAGATCCCAAAAACACATCCAGAGTTCTAAAAGTGCGTCTTTTTTATAAATTGATAAGTATTGCTAATAAATGGGGTACAGGAGAGATTCCCCGGTCTAGGAATATATAAAAGATAGGAAAGATTAGGTTTAGATTTTGGTTTCGCACAAAAAAAAAACTTCCTTATTAGAGACAAATTTGTATTTTTCATTTCATCAAGACCTAGGGTCAAACACCAACGGGGCATATAAGAAGAGGGAGTGAAATAGGTTAAAAAATCGAATTATTCTGAATATTTTTCCATTTCACCTCACGAGCTAAGGATGAAAATCTCTCTCGAGAATATTTTTAGCTCTGATATCACTCCAAGATGGATGCAGCTGCTCTCCCACTCTATTCACACTGCTGACTTTTTTTCTTTCTTTACATGTAAGAGAGCATTATGTCTGTCCTTTCATTGGTTGGTGAACTAACGTGTTCCATATCACTGCTCAGAGACTAAGTCCCAAAAACACATCTTCTAAAAGTGCGTTATATATATATATATATATATATATATATATATATATATATATATATATATATATATAAATTGGCAAGTATTGCTAATCAATCGGGAACAGGAGAGATTCTCCTATCTAGGTAATATATAAGAGGTAGGAAATGTTAGGTTTAGATTTTGGTTTCTCAAAAAAAAAAACTTTCTTATTAGAGACAAATTTGTATTTTTCATTTCATCAAGACCTAGGGTCAAACAGCAACGGGACATATACGAAAAGGGAGTGAAATAGGATACAAAATCGAATTATTATGAATATTTTTTTCCATTTTAATCTTTTCCTCCCGAGTTAAGGATTAAAATCTCTCTCGAGAATATCTTAGCTCTGATATCGTCACTCTCCAAGACGCATGCAGTCGCTCTCCCACTCTATTTACACTGCTGACATTTTTTCTTTCTTTCTTTACATGTAAGAGCTTCAATCTGTCTGTCCTGTCTTTGGTTGGTGAATTAACGTGCTCCATATCACTGCTCAGAGACTAAGTCCCAAGAACACACATCGAGTTCTAAAAATGCGTTTTTTTATAAATTGGCAAGTAATGCTAATAAATGGGGTACAGGAGAGATTCCCCTATCTAGGTAATATATAAAAGGTAGGAAATGTTAGGTTTAGATTTTGGTTTCGCATGATAAACGTGGTTTTGAGACTTAGTCTCTGGAAGGTGTGTGTGTCGTCAATACAATGGAAAAGACATGCTTTTCAGTTAGCAAAATGTCACAAAAATTTCCTTATTAGAGACAAATTTGTATTTTTCATTTCATCAAGACCTAGGGTCAAACACCAACGGGACATATACGAAAAATGGGGGAAATACGATACAAAATCGATTATTATGAATATTTTTTTTTCATTTTAATCTTTACCTCCCGAGCTAAGGATTAAAATCTCTCTCTCGAGAATATATTTTTAGCTCTGATATCATCACTCTCCAAGACGCATGCAGCCGCTCTCCCACTCTACTCACACTGCCGACTTTTTTTCTTTCTTTACATGTAAGAGAGATTCTATCTGTCTGTCCTTTCTTTGGTTGGTGAATTAAAGTGCTCCATATCACTGCTCAGAGACTAAGTCCCAAGAACACACATCGAGTTCTAAAAGTGCGTTTTTATATATATATAGATAAATTGGCAAGTATTGCTAATAAATGAGGTACAGGAGAGATTTCCCTGTCTAAGGAATATATAAAAGGTAGGAAAGGTTAAGTTTAGATTTTGGTTTCGCATGATAAACGTGGTTTTGAGACTTAGTCTCTGGAAGGTGTGTGTGTCGTCAATACAATGGAAAAGCATGCTGTTGAGTTAGCAAAATGTCACAAAAAAAAAAAAAAAATCCTTATTAGAGACAAATTTGTATTTTTTCATTTCATCAAGACCTAGGGTCAAACACCAACGGGACATATACGAAAAGGAAATGAAATAGGTAAAAAAATTGAATTATTATAATATTTTTTCATTTTAATCTTTACCTCCCGAGCTAAGGATTAAAATCTCTCTCTCGAAAATATTTTAGCTCTGATATCGTCACTCTCCAAGACGCATGCAGTCGCTCTCCCACTATTTACACTGCCGACTTTTTTTTATTTCTTTCTTTACAAGTAAGAGAGCTATGTGTCTGTCCTTTCTTTGGTTGGTGAATTAACGTGCTCCATATCACTGCTCAGAGACTAAGTCCCAAAAACACACATCCAGAGTTCTAAAAGTGCTTTATATATATA
>NW_020868861.1:373997-386202 GCF_003789085.1 Penaeus vannamei
TCGAAACCAAGGGAGTGGAATAGGTTAAAAAATCGAATTATTATGAATATTTTATCCATTTTAATCTTTACCTCCCGAGCTAAGGATTAAAATCTCTCTCTCTCAAGAATATATTCTTATCTCGGATATCACTCTCCAAGATGCATGCAGCCGCTCTCCCACTCTATTCACACTGCCGATTTTTTTTTCTTTTTTTTTTCTTTACATGTAAGAGAGCTTCTATCTGTCTGTCCTTTCTTTGGTTGGTGAACTAACGTGCTCCATATCACTGCTCAGAGACTAAGTCCCAAAAACACACATCGAGTTCTGAAAGTGCATTTTTATTTTTTTATAAATTGGCAAGTATTGCTAATCAATGGGGAACAGGAGAGATTCCCCTGTTTAAGGAATATATAAAAGGTAGGAAAGGTTAGGTTTAGATTTTGGTTTCGCATTATAAACGTGGTTTTTAAACTTAGTCTCTGGAAGTTGTGTGTGTCAATACAATGGAAAAGATATGCTTTTGAGTTAGCAAAATGTCACAAAAAAAAATCCTTATTAGAGACAAATTTGTATTTTTCATTTCATCAAGACCTAGGGTCAAACACCAACGGGACATATACGAAAAGGGAGGGAAATAGGATAGAAAATCGAATTATTATGAATATTTTCTCCATTTTAATCTTTACTTCCCAAGCTAAGGATTAAAATCTCTCTCTCAAGAATATATTTTTCGCTCGGATATCACTCTCCAAGATGCATGCAGCCGCTCTCCCACTCTATTCACACTGCTGACTTTTTTTCTTTCTTTACATGTAAGAGAGCTTTCTGTCTGTCCTTTCTTTGGTCGGTGAACTAACGTGCTCCATATCACTGCTCAGAGACTAAGTCCCAAAAACACACATCCAGAGTTCTAAAAGTGCGTTTTATATATATATGTATATATATATATATATATATATATATATATATATATATATATATATATATATTATATATATGCTAATAAATGGGGTACAGGAGAGATTCCCCTATCTAGGGAATATATAAAAGGTAGGAAAGGTTAGGTTTAGATTTTGGTTTCGCATGATAAACGTGGTTTTGAGACTTAGTCTCTGGTAGGTGTGTGTGTCGTCAATACAATGGAAAAGACATGCTGTTGAGTTAGCAAAATGTCACAAAATTTCCTTATTAGAGACAAATTTGTATTTTTCATTTCATCAAGACCTAGGGTCAAACACCAACGGGACATATACGAAAAGGAAGTGGAATAGGTTAAAAAATCGAATTATGATTTTTTTTTTCCATTTTAATCTTTACCTCCCGAGCTAAGGATTAAAATCTCTCTCTCTCAAGAATATATTCTTATCTCCGATATCACTCTCCAAGATGCATGCAGTCGCTCTCCCACTCTATTCACACTGCCGATTTTTTTTTTTTTTTTTTCTTTACATGTAAGAGAGATATCTATCTGTCTTTTCTTTGGTTGGTGAACTAACGTGCTCCATATCACTGCTCAGAGACTAAAGTCCCAAAAACACACATCGTTCTGAAGTGCGTTTTTTCATATATATATATAATTGGCAAGTATTGCTAATAAATGGGTACAGGAGAGATTCCCCTGTCTGAGGAATATATAAAAAGTAGGAAAGGTTAGGTTTAGATTTTGGTTTCGCATGATAGTGGTTTTGAGACTTAGTCTCTGGAAGGTGTGTGTGTCGTCAATACAATGGAAAAGATATGCTGTTGAGTTAGCAAAATGTCACAAAAAAAATTCCTTATTAGAGACAAATTTGTATTTTTCATTTCATTAAGACCTAGGGTCAAACACCAACGGGACATATACGAAAAGGGAGTGAAATAGGATACAAAATCAAATTATTATATTTTATCCATTTTAATCTTTACCTCCCGAGCTAAGGATTAAAATCTCTCTCTCGAGAATAGCTTCTCGATGACGCATACCGAGAGCCTGATTGGTTGACCACGGACACCTTACGGCTCGCCTATTGGACCGCAATCTCTCCTCTTTCCCGGGTGGCTGACACAGCTTTAGACCCATTTAAGCTCCCGCACCCGGGCCGAGTTCAGCCACTCTTCTCCCGGCGGCCGCAGCGTTAAAATCTCTCTAGCTCTCTCCCACCAATGGACGACGACTCGGCTCCCGCGCGAGCTGCCACCTATAATCAGATCCAATTTTAACGGATGCACCTACCTTTCGATATCACTGCCTAAGGAAGGACAGCTTAGAGATGTCTGCGGTCGTCGGGGGAACCGCCCCAGCTCTCCCCGTCGATCTCCAGCACACCAGCCATACCTGTGGGCACTCACACCCAAACACAAAAGCTCCTTAAAGAGATGATTGACACCAATCTATGGTGGATACAAATCCATTGCCATAAACTAACGTGCTCCATATCACTGTTCAGAGACTAGATCCCAAAAACACATCCAGAGTTCTAAAAGTGCGTCTTTTTTATAAATTGATAAGTATTGCTAATAAATGGGGTACAGGAGAGATTCCCCTGTCTAGGAATATATAAAAGATAGGAAAAGATTAGGTTTAGATTTTGGTTTCGCACAAAATAAAAAACTTCCTTATTAGAGACAAATTTGTATTTTTCATTTCATCAAGACCTAGGGTCAAACACCAACGGGACATATACGAAAAGGAAGTGGAATAGGTTAAAAATCGAATTATGATTTTTTTTTTCCATTTTAATCTTTACCTCCCGAGCTAAGGATTAAAATCTCTCTCTCTCAAGAATATATTCTTATCTCCGATATCACTCTCCAAGATGCATGCAGCCGCTCTCCCACTCTATTCACACTGCCGATTTTTTTTTTTTTTTTCTTTATATGTAAGAGAGATATCTGTCTGTCCTTTCTTTGGTTGGTGAACTAACGTGCTCCATATCACTGCTCAGAGACTAAGTCCCAAAAACACACATCGTTCTGAAAGTGCGTTTTTTCATATATATTATATATAAATTGGCAAGTATTGCTAATAAATGGGGTACAGGAGAGATTCCCCTGTCTGAGGAATATATAAAAAGTAGGAAAGGTTAGGTTTAGATTTTGGTTTCGCATGATAGTGGTTTTGAGACTTAGTCTCTGGAAGGTGTGTGTGTCGTCAATACAATGGAAAAGATATGCTGTTGAGTTAGCAAAATGTCACAAAAAAATTCCTTATTAGAGACAAATTTGTATTTTTCATTTCATCAAGACCTAGGGTCAAACACCAACGGGACATATACGAAAAGGGAGTGAAATAGGATACAAAATCAAATTATTATATTTTATCCATTTTAATCTTTACCTCCCGAGCTAAGGATTAAAATCTCTCTCTCGAGAATAGCTTCTCGATGACGCATACCGAGACCTGATTGGTTGACCACGGACACCTTACGGCTCGCCTATTGGACCGCAATCTCTCCTCTTTCCCGGGTGGCTGGCACAGCTTAGACCCATTTAAGCTCCCGCACCCGGGCCGAGTTCAGCCACTCTTCTCCCGGCGGCCGCAGCGTTAACATCTCTCCAGCTCTCTCCCACCAATGGACGACGACTCGGCTCCCGCGCGAGCTGCCACCTATAATCAGATCCAATTTTAACGGATGCACCTACCTTTCGATATCACTGCCTAAGGAAGGACAGCTTAGAGATGTCTGCGGTCGTCGGGGAACCGCCCAGCTCTCCCCGTCGATCTCCAGCACACCAGCCATACCTGTGGGCACTCACACCCAAACACAAAAGCTCCTTAAAGAGATGATTGACACCAATCTATGGTGGATACAAATCCATTGCCATAAACTAACGTGCTCCATATCACTGTTCAGAGACTAGATCCCAAAAACACATCCAGAGTTCTAAAAGTGCGTCTTTTTTATAAAATTGATAAGTATTGCTAATAAATGGGGTACAGGAGAGATTCCCCGGTCTAGGAATATATAAAAGATAGGAAAGATTAGGTTTAGATTTTGGTTTCGCAAAAAAAAAACTTCCTTATTAGAGACAAATTTGTATTTTTCATTTCATCAAGACCTAGGGTCAAACACCAACGGGGCATATAAGAAGAGGGAGTGAAATAGGTTAAAAAATCGAATTATTCTGAATATTTTTTTTAATCTTTACCTCACGAGCTAAGGATGAAAATCTCTCTCTCGAGAAATATATTTTTAGCTCGATATCACTCCAAGATGATGCAGCTGCTCTCCCACTCTATTCACACTGCTGACTTTTTTTCTTTCTTTACATGTAAGAGAGCTTTCTGTCTGTCCTTTCATTGGTTGGTGAACTAACGTGTTCCATATCACTGCTCAGAGACTAAGTCCCAAAAACAACATCTAAAAGTGCGTTATTATTATAATATATAAATTGGCAAGTATTGCTAATCAATCGGGAACAGGAGAGATTCCCCTATCTAGGTAATATATAAAAGGTAGGAAATGTTAGGTTTAGATTTTGGTTTCTCACAAAAAAAAAAAAAACTTCCTTATTAGAGACAAATTTGTATTTTTCATTTCATCAAGACCTAGGGTCAAACAGCAACGGGACATATACGAAAAGGGAGTGAAATAGGATACAAAATCGAATTATTATGAATATTTTTTTTCCATTTTAATCTTTTCCTCCCGAGTTAAGGATTAAAATCTCTCCTCGAGAATATAGCTCTGATATCGTCACTCTCCAAGACGCATGCAGTCGCTCTCCCACTCTATTTACACTGCTGACATTTTTTCTTTCTTTCTTTACATGTAAGAGCTTCAATTTGTCTGTCCTGTCTTTGGTTGGTGAATTAACGTGCTCCATATCACTGCTCAGAGACAAGTCCAAAACACACATCGAGTTCTAAAAATGCGTTTTTTTATAAATTGGCAAGTAATGCTAATAAATGGGTACAGGAGAGATTCCCCTATCTAGGAATATATAAAAGGTAGGAAATGTTAGGTTTAGATTTTGGTTTCGCATGATAAACGTGGTTTTGAGACTTAGTCTCTGGAAGGTGTGTGTGTCGTCAATACAATGGAAAAGCATGCTGTTGAGTTAGCAAAATGTCACAAAAAAAAAAAAAAAAAAATCTTTATTAGAGACAAATTTGTATTTTTTCATTTCATCAAGACCTAGGGTCAAACACCAACGGGACATATACGAAAAGGAAATGAAATAGGTAAAAAAAATTGAATTATTATTAATATTTTTTCAATTTTAATCTTTACCTCCCGAGCTAAGGATTAAAATCTCTCTCTCGAAAATATTTTAGCTCTGATATCGTCACTCTCCAAGACGCATGCAGTCGCTCTCCCACTATTTACACTGCCGACTTTTTTTTATTTCTTTCTTTACAAGTAAGAGAGCTATGTGTCTGTCCTTTCTTTGGTTGGTGAATTAACGTGCTCCATACCACTGCTCAGAGACTAAGTCCCAAAAACACACATCCAGAGTTCTAAAAGTGCCATATATATATATATATATATATATATATATGTATATATATATACATTGACAAGTATTGCTAATAAATGGGGTACAGGAGAGATTCCCCTATCTAGGGAATATATAAAAGGTAGGAAAGGTTAGGTTTAGATTTTGGTTTCGCATGATAAACGTGTTTTTGACACTTAGTCTCTGGTAGGTGTGTGTGTCGTCAATACAATGGAAAAGACATGCTGTTGAGTTAGCAAAATGTCACAAAAAAATTTCCTTATTAGAGACAAATTTGTTTTTTTTTCATTTCATCAAGACCTAGGGTCAAACACCAACGGGACATATACGAAAAGGGAGTGGAATAGGTTAAAAAATCGAATTATGAATTTTTTTTTCCATTTTAATCTTTACCTCCCGAGCTAAGGATTAAAATCTCTCTCTCTCAAGAATATATTCTTATCTCCGATATCACTCTCCAAGATGCATGCAGCCGCTCTCCCACTCTATTCACACTGCCGATTTTTTTTTTTTTTTTTCTTTACATGTAAGAGAGCTATCTATTTGTCTTTTCTTTGGTTGGTGAACTAACGTGCTCCATATCACTGCTCAGAGACTAAGTCCCAAAAACACACATCGAGTTCTGAAAGTGCGTTTTTTTATATATATAAATTGGCAAGTATTGCTAATAAATGGGGTACAGGAGAGATTCCCCTATCTAGGGAATATATAAAAGGTAAGAAAGGTTATGTTTAGATTTTGGTTTCGCATGATAAACGTGGTTTTGAGACTTAGTCTCTGGAAGGTGTGTGTGTCGTCAATACAATGGAAAAGACATGCTGTTTAGTTAGCAAAATGTCACAAGAAAATTTCCTTATTAGAGACAAATTTGTATTTTTCATTTCATCAAGACCTAGGGTCAAATACCAACGGGACATATACGAAAATCGAATTATGATTTTTTTTTTTCCATTTTAATCTTTACCTCCCGAGCTAAGATTAAAATCTCTCTCTCGAGAATGTATTTTTCGCTCGGATATCACTCTCCAAGATGCATGCAGCCGCTCTCCCACTCTATTCACACTGCTGACTTTTTTTCTTTCTTTACATGTAAGAGTGCTTTCTGTATGTCCTTTCTTTGGTCGGTGAACTAACGTGCTCCATATCACTGCTCAGAGACTAAGTCCCAAAAACACACATCCAGAGTTCTAAAAGTGCGTTTTATATATATATATATATATATATATAATATTTATAAATTGACAAGTATTGCTAATAAATGGGGTACAGGAGAGATTCTAGGGAATATATAAAAGGTAGGAAAGGTTAGGTATAGATTTTGGTTTCACATGATAAACTTGATTTTGAGACTGTCTCTGGAAGGTGTGTGTGTCGTCAATACAATGGAAAAGACATGCTGTTGAGTTAGCAAAATGTCACAAGAAAATTTCCTTATTAGAGACAATTTTGTATATTTCATTTCATCAAGACCTAGGGTCAAACACCAACGGGACATATACGAAAAATGGGGGAAATACGATACAAAATCGATTATTATCAATTTTTTTTTTTCCATTTTAATCTTTACCTCCCGAGCTAAGGATTAAAATCTCTCTCTCGAGAATATATTTTTAGCTCTGATATCATCACTCTCCAAGACGCATGCAGCCGCTCTCCCACTCTACTCACACTGCCGACTTTTTTTTCTTTCTTTCTTTACATGTAAGAGAGATTCTATCTGTCTGTCCTTTCTTTGGTTGGTGAATTAAAGTGCTCCATATCACTGCTCAGAGACTAAGTCCCAAGAACACACATCGAGTTCTGAAAGTGCGTTTATATATATATATATATATATATATATATCTATATATATATATATATATTATATATATATATATATAGATAAATTGGCAAGTATTGCTAATAAATGAGGTACAGGAGAGATTTCCCTGTCTAAGGAATATATAAAAGGTAGGAAAGGTTAGGTTTAGATTTTGGTTTCGCATGATAAACGTGGTTTTGAGACTTAGTCTCTGGAAGGTGTGTGTGTCGTCAAATACAATGGAAAAAAGCATGCTGTTGAGTTAGCAAAATGTCACAAAAAAAAAAAAAAAATCCTTATTAGAGACAAATTTGTATTTTTTTCATTTCATCAAGACCTAGGGTCAAACACCAACGGGACATATACGAAAAGGAAATGAAATAGGTAAAAAAAAATGAATTATTATTAATATTTTTTCAATTTTAATCTTTACCTCCCGAACTAAGGATTAAAATCTCTCTCGAAAATATTTTAGCTCTGATATCGTCACTCTCCAAGACGCATGCAGTCGCTCTCCCACTTTTTACACTGCCGACTTTTTTTTATTTATTTCTTTACAAGTAAGAGAGCTATGTGTCTGTCCTTTCTTTGGTTGGTGAATTAACGTGCTCCATATCACTGCTCAGAGACTAAGTCCCAAAACACACAACCAGAGTTTTCTAAAAAAGTGCTATATATGTATATATATATACATAATATACCAACGGGACATAACGAAAAGGGAGTGAATATAAGAAATCGAATATTATGAATATTTTTTCTTAATCTTTACCTCAAAGCTAAGGATTAAAATCTCTCTCTCGAGAATATATTTTTCGCTCGGATATCACTCTCCAAGATGCATGCAGCCGCTCTCCCACTCTACTCACACTGCCGACTTTTTTTCTTTCTTTACATGTAAGAGAGCTTCTATCTGTCTGTCCTTTCTTTGGTCGGTGAATTAACGTGCTCCATATCACTGCTCAGAGACTGTCCCAAAAACACACATCGAGTTCTGAAAGTGCGTTTTTATTTTTTTTTTTATAAATTGGCAAGTATTGCTAATCAATGGGGAACAGGAGAGATTCCCCTGTCTAAGGAATATATAAAAGGTAGGAAAGGTTAGGTTTAGATTTTGGTTTCGCATGATAAACGTGGTTTTTAAACTTAGTCTCTGGAAGTTGTGTGTGTCAATACAATGAAAAAAAATATGCTTTTGAGTTAGCAAAATGTCACCAAAAAAATTCCTTATTAGAGACAAATTTGTATTTTTAATTTCATCAAGACCTAGGGTCAAACACCAACGGGACATATACGAAAAGGGAGGGAAATAGAATAGAAAATCGAATTATTATGAATATTTTCTCCATTTTAATCTTTACTTCCCAAGCTAAGGATTAAAATCTCTCTCTCTCAAGAATATATTCTTATCTCGGATATCACTCTCCAAGATGCATGCAGTCGCTCTCCCACTCTATTCACACTGCCGATTTTTTTTTTTTCTTTCTTTCTTTCTTTCTTTCTTTACATGTAAGAGAGCTTCTGTCTGTCCTTTCTTTGGTTGGTGAATTAACGTGCTCCATGTCACTGCTCAGAGACTAAGTCCCAAAAACACACATCCAGAGTTCTAAAAGTGCGTTTTATATATATATATGTATATATATATATTATATATATGCTAATAAATGGGGTACAGGAGAGATTCCCCTATCTAGGGAATAAATATAAGGTAGGAAAGGTTAGGTTTAGATTTTGGTTTCGCATGATAAACGTGGTTTTGAGACTTAGTCTCTGGAAGGTGTGTGTGTCGTCAATACAATGGAAAAGACATGCTGTTGAGTTAGCAAAATGTCACAAAAAAAATTCCTTATTAGAGACAAATTTGTATTTTTAATTTCATCAAGACCTAGGGTCAAACACCAACGGGACATATACGAAAAGGGAGTGAAATAGGATACAAAATCGAATTATTATGAATAGTTTTTCCATTTTAATCTTTACCTCCCGAGCTAAGGATTAAAATCTATCTCTCGAGAATATATTTTTCGTTCTGATATCATCACTCTCCAAGACGCATGCAGTCGCTCTCCCACTCTATTCACACTGCGTTTTTTTTTTTTTTTTTTTTTTTTTTTTTTTTTTTTTTTTTTTTTTTACATGTGAGAGAATCTATCTGTCTGTCCTTTCTTTGGTTGGTGAATTAACGTGCTCCATATCACTGCTCAGAGACGGTCTCAAAAACACACATCGTTCTGAAAGTGCGTTTATATATATATATATATATATATATATATATATATATATATATATATATATATATATATATATATATATATACATAAATTGGCAAGTATTGCTAATCAATGGGGAACAGGAGAGATTTCCCTGTCTAAGGAATATATAAAAGGTAGAAAAGGTTAGGTTTAGATTTTGGTTTCGCATGATAAACGTGGTTTTGAGACTTAGTCTCTGGAAGGTGTGTGTCGTCAATACAATGGAAAAGACGCTGTTGAGTTAGGAAAATGTCACAAAAAAATTTCCTTATTAGAGACAAATTTGTATTTTTCATTTCATCAAGACCTAGGGTCAAACACCAACGGGACATATACGAAAAGGGAGTGAAATAGGATACAAAAAATCAAATTATTATATTTTATCCATTTTAATCTTTACCTCCCGAGCTAAGGATTAAAATCTCTCTCTCGAGAATAGCTTCTCGATGACGCATACCGAGACCTGATTGGTTGACCACGGACACCTTACGGCTCGCCTATTGGACCACAATCTCTCCTCTTTCCCGGGTGGCTGGCACAGCTTAGACCCATTTAAGCTCCCGCACCCGGGCCAAGTTCAGCCACTCTTCTCCCGGCGGCCGCAGCGTTAACATCTCTCCAGCTCTCTCCCACCAATGGACGACGACTCGGCTCCCGCGCGAGCTGCCACCTATAATCAGATCCAATTTTAACGGATGCACCTACCTTTCGATATCACTGCCTAAGGAAGGACAGCTTAGAGATGTCTGCGGTCGTCGGGAGATGGGTCACGCCGTCGGGGGAGCCGCCCCGGCTCTCCCCGTCGATCTCCAGCACACCAGCCATACCTGTGGGCACTCACACCCAAACACAAAAGCTCCTTAAAGAGATGATTGACACCAATCTATGGTGGATACAAATCCATTGCCATAAACTAACGTGTTCCATATCACTGTTCAGAGACTAGATCCCAAAAACACATCCAGAGTTCTAAAAGTGCGTCTTTTTTATAAATTGATAAGTATTGCTAATAAATGGGGTACAGGAGAGATTCCCCGGTCTAGGAATATATAAAAGATAGGAAAGATTAGGTTTAGATTTTGGTTTCGCACAAAAAAAAAAACTTCCTTATTAGAGACAAATTTGTATTTTTCATTTCATCAAGACCTAGGGTCAAACACCAACGGGGCATATAAGAAGAGGGAGTGAAATAGGTTAAAAAATCGAATTATTCTGAATATTTTTCCATTTTAATCTTTACCTCACGAGCTAAGGATGAAAATCTCTCTCTCGAGAATATATTTTTAGCTCTGATATCACTCCAAGATGGATGCAGCTGCTCTCCCACTCTATTCACACTGCTGACTTTTTTTCTTTCTTTACATGTAAGAGAGCTTTCTGTCTGTCCTTTCATTGGTTGGTGAACTAACGTGTTCCATATCACTGCTCAGAGACTAAGTCCCAAAAACACACATCTTCTAAAAGTGAGTTATATATATATATATATATATATATATATATATATATATATATATATATATATATATATAAATTGGCAAGTATTGCTAATCAATCGGGAACAGGAGAGATTCCCCTATCTAGGTAATATATAAAAGGTAGGAAATGTTAGGTTTAGATTTTGGTTTCTCACAAAAAAAAAAAAAAAAAAAAAAAAAACTTCCTTATTAGAGACAAATTTGTATTTTTCATTTCATCAAGACCTAGGGTCAAACAGCAACGGGACATATACGAAAAGGGAGTGAAATAGGATACAAAATCGAATTATTATGAATATTTTTTTCCATTTAAATCTTTTCCTCCCGAGTTAAGGATTAAAATCTCTCACTCGAGAATATCTTAGCTCTGATATCGTCACTCTCCAAGACGCATGCAGTCGCTCTCCCACTCTATTTACACTGCTGACATTTTTTCTTTCTTTCTTTACATGTAAGAGCTTCAATCTGTCTGTCCTGTCTTTGGTTGGTGAATTAACGTGCTCCATATCACTGCTCAGAGACTAAGTCCCAAGAACACACATCGAGTTCTAAAAATGCGTTTTTTTATAAATTGGCAAGTAATGCTAATAAATGGGGTACAGGAGAGATTCCCCTATCTAGGTAATATATAAAAGGTAGGAAATGTTAGGTTTAGATTTTGGTTTCGCATGATAAATGTGGTTTTGAGACTTAGTCTCTGGAAGGTGTGTGTGTCGTCAATACAATGGAAAAGACATGCTTTTCAGTTAGCAAAATGTCACAAAAAACTTCCTTATTAGAGACAAATTTGTATTTTTCATTTCATCAAGACCTAGGGTCAAACACCAACGGGACATATACGAAAAATGGGGGAAATACGATACAAAATCGATTATTATGAATATTATTTTTTCATTTTAATCTTTACCTCCCGAGCTAAGGATTAAAATCTCTCCCTCGAGAATATATTTTTTAGCTCTGATATCATCACTCTCCAAGACGCATGCAGCCGCTCTCCCACTCTACTCACACTGCCGACTTTTTTTTTTTTTTCTTTCTTTCTTTACATGTAAGAGAGATTCTATCTGTCTGTCCTTTCTTTGGTTGGTGAATTAAAGTGCTCCATATCACTGGCTCAGAACTAAGTCCCAAGAACACACATCGAGTTCTAAAAGTTGCGTTTTTATTATATAAGATAAATTGGCAAGTATTGCTATTAAAATGAGGTACAGGAGAGATTTCCCTGTCTAAGGGATATATAAAATGTAGGGAAAGGT
>NW_020868861.1:386302-396302 GCF_003789085.1 Penaeus vannamei
TTTGTTTATTTTTTTTTTGTTTGTTTGTTTTTTTTTGTTTTTACCGGTTGTTTTTTTGTCCGATGAACCATTTTTTAGGGGATTTTCTTTTTGTTTTTAAATTTATCCTTTGAACAATGTCCATTTTTTTTTTTTCCGTAATCCAATCCCATTCACTTTTAAAATTATTAATTATTATTAACCATTAAGTCCCAATAGTAAGTTAACATTCACTAATCGCGTTTTTATTATCATTATTGTTATTAGTTGTTGTAGTAATAGTAATTGTATTAGCAGTATCGCTACTGTTTTCACTATTATTATTGCACGTTATCAATCAGTATCATCTTTATCATTATTATTACTACTACTACTGCTGTCATTATTGTTATTAATGCATTTATTCCTGTTATCGGTTGTCCATGTTATCCACAATTTCTTTTTCACTGAAGCTGTGTTTGTGAAACTATTTCTTACAAAATGTATGTGAAGAAACATCAACTTAGAAACCGATAAAATAAAATGAACCTAATTTGACATGTGTAACGAACACTACTTTTAAAAGGCGACACTGATTTTTCCTTTCTCAAATTTTTGTTATTTATTATAATTACAATGGCAGTATATTATTTTTGTCTCTTTTATTACTACTATTATCATGATCATAGTTCTTATTATCACTATTACTTTTACTATTACTATTTCAGTCATTAATGTCATCATGATTATAATAACCATTGCTCTTATTGTTATTGGTATTATCACTATTATCATAATCATTCTTATTACCATCATTATCATTATTGAAAGTCGGCAGAGTGAATAGAGTGGGGGAGCGGCATCGTCATGGAGAGTGATGATATCCTCTCTCTTCTCTCTCCCTCCCTCCCCCCTCTCTCTCTCTTTCCTTCACTCTGAGACGAACATAAAAACTAAATTGCGTTCGTAATAGACAAGAAGTTGGAACAGAAACCTTAAATCGATAATAACGAATAGAATCTTATGTTATGGAAGGGTTGGTATTTTAGCCGACGAAATCTCAGCGGTCGAGGGGAGATTTTAGTTCTTTTGACGGGGGTTAAGGATTAAAATGAAAAAATATTCATAATAAATTGATTTTTTCACCTATTTTATTTCCTTTTCGTATATATCCCATTTGTGTTACAAGTTAGTTCACCAACTAAAGAAAGAGCAGACAGATAGATAGAAACTCTGTAAAGAGAGAAAAAATAAAAGTCGGCATTGCGGCAGTATGCATCATGGAGAGTGTGTGTGCGAGCGTGTGTGATAAGACCGGATACCACATCCTGTTATCTGATCTAAAGAGAGAATATATAAGTTAGCTCGGGGAGTAACGATTAAAAAGGATCTTTTTTTTTTCTTTACACACAGTACACCTTCGTTGTGTTATAATCAATAGAGTGGGGGCGGCAGCATGCGTCATGGAGAGTGATGATATCAGAGCTAAAAATATATTCTCGAGAGAGAATTTGATCCTTAGCTCGGGAGGTAAAGATTAAAATGGAAAAATATTCATAATAATTCAATTTTTTAACCTACTTCACTCCCTTTTCGTATATGTTCCGTCGATGTTTTACCCTAGGTCTTGATGAAATGAAAAATACAAATTTGTCTCTAATAAGGAAGTGTTTTTGTGCAAATTCCTCTAATAAGAGGCGACACACACACACTACACCTTTGTTGTGTTATAATCAATGTGACATTCATAAAACACCGTTGATAAAAATATAATTCCTGGTGTTACAAGTTAGTTCGCCAACCAAAGAAAGGACAGACAGATAGATAGAAACTCTTACATGTAAAGAAAGAAAGAAAGAAAAAAAAAGGTCGGCAGTGTGAACAGAGTGGGAGAGCGGCTGCATGCGTCTTGGAGAGTGATATCAGAGCTAAAAATATATTCCGAGAGAGAGATTTTCATCCTTAGCTCGGGAGGTAAAGATTAAAATGGAAAAAATATTCATAATAATTCGATTTCTTAAACCATTTCACTCCCTTTTCGTATATATCCCGTTGGTCTTTGACCCTAGGTTTTGATGAAATGAAAAATACAAATTTGTCTCTAATAAGGAAGTTTTTTTTGTGACATTTTGCTAACTCAACATCATGCATTTTCCATTGTGTTGACACACACACGTACACACACACACACAAATATATACATTCATACACACCTAACACAATACATACATGCACACATAATATAATACATACATACGTAACACAATACATACACACATAACACAATACATACATACTCACATATACAATACACACACACATACATATATGCATAACACACACGAGAGACAGGCGTTGTGTTGAAGCGCGTTTTCTATAAATTGGCAAGTATTGCTAATAAATGGGAGTACAGGAGAGATTCCCCTGTCTAGGGAAAATATGAAAGGTAGGAAAGGTTATAAATATATTTATATATAATAATTTCTATTGCCGTAAGTTTTTAAAATGTTCCCATGGGCACACATCTGTAGGTAAGGTTCTTCAAATATTGCCATACGCGCCCAACCTTAAACAATAACTTCAAATGTTGCCGTTAACGCCCATCTGTTCGTAAACTTTTTCAAAAGTTGTCGTAAGCGATCATTCTTAAGTAATATTTTCAAATGTTTTAACATGCGCATATATAGCACTACTTTCAGTAGAGGAAACGGTTAGTTTATATCGTGGTAGAATGGCATAAATTCTAATAGAAATGTATATAGCTTCATATCACAGAAATAGGGTACTTAAAGGTTATATTTTATATAAGTCATTCATATCAGATGACAACTTTGCATAATCATAAAAATTGGCAGATCTTTAAAAGGATCGATATCTTTTTTAGGCATTAGTAATTGTTAAGAAATTATAATAGAAGTGAAGTGCACACTAAACTACACAGTATATGAAAATATGAGAAAAAAGGTGGCCCATGACAACACAAATAGCTATGAAAATAGAGGCCCTCTCTCGAAATAAGTGGAACCTTGTCGTAGCAAATATACATTTGGGGTAACTGAAGATGAAAAGATTATTATTAGTAGAATAAGAACGCGAACTTATTTGATCTTAGTGTGTGTATGTATGATATGGTGGATTTGATTATTCAATTTACCTGCGGCGCCAATAGCTTAGGTCATTATAATATGTGATCCTCAACTAAATCTGAAATGTTTACAAGCGGTCTGTTTTATATTCATATATATATATTTTTGCATACTCGAATGAGCTCCTAATGAAAGAGTTAATCATAGTTATTTCCAGGTTCATTGTGACCAGAGCTGTTTTTTTTTTTTTTTTTTTTTGTAGCTGCGGGTGGGGTGGAAGACAATATTCGTGCAGGGGAAGCATATAATAAAAGCCGAGTCGTGTTGGGTTTGGTAAAGGCAAAAAAGACTGAAATATGAAAAGAAAATTAGAAGAAATAGACTCAAGAAAAGCCAAAATGCCGAAGCTCATGCTGCAGGATGTACAAAACTCTCAGGAGAAAAAAAAGATTCGTCATCATCAAAAAGCTCTTCTGATGGATTAATTGGAAATCGACAAGCGGTGGATAGAACAGAAGATTCAAGTATCATTAATAGAGCTTTGCCAATGGCCAGTGCTACGCCCTTGGAAGCTCAATCAAGATGCGATCTCCAAGAAATGTGTGATCAATTTTCTCAATTATCGATATAATCGGATAGTGTAATATGTCCCTATTGCACTATAGTTTGAAATCTCAATGCAAGTGTAAGTAGATGCTCAGTGAAATCATCCCCAATGTTCAGCTTAGAGAAAAATAATTCGTTTATAAAGCGCACATACTGCTGTTGTCGTAAGCTGCTCGAATCATCATCGTTATCATACAACGCGTCCTGTTGAAAGTTGTGGAATCTCCCCAACTCCAAGTAACATTTAGTGTAAGTTTTCAAACCTCCCTGACCAAGAGAAATATAAATATTCTTTCGTGGTTGTATGCTTTGTAATCATTTGAATGTAAATGTAGTCAAACCGATTTATAAATAAATAAATATAATAGATATACCCAAAAGTTTATTCGTGTTTCTTGCCCATTCACTCGTATTCATTCGTGACAGAATGCTTCTCATTATTCAGTTTAATAAAAACAATAATGAGATTTTAGTATACATCGTCAAGATGGAGAGACAAACATGTATAACTTACCATCAGGGAATCATATATACTATCAAGAAAGTCGAATAGAACTATAAATTAACAATTATACCCAAAAGTACTGTCTTAAAAAACGAAAGAGAAGTCTAGATGAAAAGACAACGTGCTCGACTAGCGGCGCCCTTCATTTGGCCTTGAGTTGAGGGAGAGAGAGGGACGGCGTTCCACTCCTGATGCCTCCATCGCGCGGACTTTTTGTTGAAAATCTATAAGGCATATCGTTTCATTCTCGAGTGTAACTAACTGATGCAATGTTCCAAATAGATCTTTCAAATATTGGTGTGTTTCTTGAAGAGCATTTTCGGTGTGTCTATGTATCGAACATTATTAGAATATAAAGGGGGTGGGGGAACTAAAGACCCCCTAAATATGACTTGATTCACAATTTGAGTACATCTTTCAAACTTTCAAACGTGCTGATTGGGCGACGGCTGCATCCTTATCTCTCGCGTCGCGGCGAATCAGCGTCGCGGCGCAGCGTCGCGGCGAATCAGCGTCGCGGACCTCGGCATGCTTGCCTGCCGGCTGACTCGGTGTAGACAAGACCTTGGGTGTAGAGGCGATTATGAAGAGCGAGGTGCACCGGTACCGAGGGAGGTTAGACAAGTACGCCGAACGAGGCTGCGCCGGTGAAGACAGGCAATTACGAAGGGCGAGGCAGCGTCGGTGCTGAGGTGATTGTGGCATCCGCCACAAGAGAAAGAGAGAAGGAGAGGGGGGAGTGGGAGAGACAGAGAGAGAGGAGGAGGAGAGAGAGAAGGAGAGGAGAGAGAGAGGAGAGGGAGAGAGAGAGGGGAGAGAGAGAGAGGAGAAGGAGAGGGAGAGAGGAGAAGAGAGAAAGAGAAGGAGAGGGAAAGAGAGAGAGAGAGTGAGAAGGAGAGGGAGAAGAAGGAGAGGGAGGAGAGAGTTTCGTGCCAGTGCAAGCCCAGGGCAAAGGGGAGCCCAGGAGGCGCGCCGAGCGGGAGCGCGTGTGGGGAGACACCCTGGAGGATCCGGGGTCAAGTGTGTGTCCTGTAGCATTGGAGAGTAGGTGGCTGGTCAATAACGCTGGGGACCTGGCTACTTTAGTGACCTCTCACCTCGACCTTGACATCACCCTCGCTGTAGGACCCCCGCAGTATATAGACTCTACTGTTCATCCCCGGCGCCAACGTGTCCTGCGCTCCTCGTGAGACGTCCATGAAAAACTGCCTTGCGCACAAGCAATTCCGACCCTTACCGACAATCCCTTCGATTACTTTATAACTACGTTTAGACTCATATCTTAGATATACTCAAAATGTTCCTCAGAAAATGCACTATCTGTATCATTGTTTTTGTAATCATTATTATTATACATATTCTAGTTATCAATTGTTCACGATTATTCTAACCACATACCTTCCTGTCATGAAGCTTTTAGTCTTGTAAACATCATAACTCTTTTTCTCACACACCAGACTACATAAGGTATCCCTTGTTTCTTCATTACGAAACCATAATGTGACCATATGTTTCTAAATTTGTGTTCATTCATATTCTTTCATGTTTTCCATCATGATATGTTTAAAACGAAATTTGTTCATGGCAATTCCTCTGCCATCGAGAGACCGCTCGCCCTGGCAGGCTTGGCAGGACGCGCTCCTTCCCTGGGCGTCCCTGCCTTGCCTCTGTGTACCACTGCCAGAATAAAGGGAAGAAAACCGACATCTTTACTTCACCAGCATCTTCAGAGTACCACAGTACCTTACTTAGTACTGCCTTACCGCTTCGATCTCCTACCACACAAGAAGTAATAGAAGTGGGGGGGAAACACCTTCCACTTTATTATTACAGCCAGGTAACCCGGAGCCGTGATTGGTTCCTCAGAGAGAGAGAGAGAAGGAAAGGGAGAGAGAAAGGAGAGAGAGAGAGAGAGAGAGAGAGAGAGAGAGAGAGAGAGAGAGAGAGAGAGAGAGAGAGAGAGAGAGAGAGAGAGAGAGAGAGAGAGAGAGAGAGAGAGAGAGAGAGAGAGAGAGAGAGAGAGAGAGAGAGAGAGAGAGAGAGAGAGAGAGAGAGAGAGAGAGAGAGAGAGAGAGAGAGAGAGAGAGAGAGAGAGAGAGAGAGAGAGAGAGAGAGAGAGAGAGAGAGAGAGAGAGAGAGAGAGAGAGAGAGAAGAGAGAGAGAGAGAGAGAGAGGGAGAGAGAGAGAGGGAGAGAGAGAGAGAGGAGAGGGAGAGAGAGCGAAGAGGGAGAGAGAGAGAAGAGGGAGAGAGAGAGAGAGAGAAGAGAAGGAGAGGGAGAGAGAGAGAAAGAGAGAGAGAGTGAGGAGGGGAATGGGAGGGAGAAGGAGAAGGAGAAGGAGAGGGAGGAGAGGGAGGGAGAGAGGGAGAGATAGATAGATAGAGAGAGAGAGTGAGAAGGAGAGGGAGTGAGAGAGAGAGGAGAGAGAGAGGAGAGGGAGAGAGAGAGAGAGAGGAGAAGGAGAAGAGGAGGGAGGAGAAGGTGAAGGAAAGGGAGGAGAGGGAGGAGGAGAGGAGAAGGAGAGGGAGAGGGAGTACTAGGTTTTTATACGTGTAATATTTTGAGAAGTGTTTTTCCCGTTACAGAATTTGCCAGGATGGTTAATTAGTTATCACATGATTTGATACTGGGAAGGGGGGGGGGGTGAAAAGTAATAATTACAATACGTTCAGAGAGATATATACATATATAGTATGCATGATTCCCGATACTGGGAAGGGGGTGAAAAGTAATAACTATAATACGAAAAATAAGATAAAAAAGAAACATTGCTGAAGTGGTGGTGCAGAGCGGGGGAGCGGTTGCATGCGTCTTGGAGAGTAATGATATCAGAGCTAAAATATATTCTCTCTCGAGAGAGAATTTCATCCTTAGCTCGGGAGGTAAAGATTAAAATGGAAAAATATTCATAATAATTCGATTTTTTAACCTATTTCAGTCCTTTTTCGGATATGTTCCGTCGATGTTTTACCCTAGGTCGTGATGAACTGAAAAATGTAAATTTGTCTCTAATAAGGAAGTTTTTTGTTCAAATTCCTCTAATAAGAGGCGACACACCACTACACCTTTGTTGTGTTATAATCAATGTGACATGAAACACCTTTAATAAAAATATAATTCCTTGTGTTACAAGTTAGTTCGCCAACCAAAGAAAGGACAGACAGATAGATAGAAACTCTTACATGAAAAAAAAAAAAAAAAAAAATCGGCAGTGTGAACAGAGTGGGAGAGCGACTGCATGCGTCTTGGAGAGTGATGATATCAGAGCTAAAAATATATTCTCGAGAGAGAGATTTTCATCCTTAGCTCGGGAGGTAAAGATTAAAATGGAAAAATATTCATAATAATTCGATTTGTTAACCTATTTCACTCCCCTCTCGTATATGTCCCGTTGGTGTTTGACCCTAGGTCTTGATGAAATGAAAAATGCAAATTTGTCTCTAATAAGGAAGTTTTTTTGTGACATTTTGCTAACTCAAAAGCATTCCTTTTCCATTGTGTTGACACATACACAAATATATACATACACATATAACACAATATATACATACACATAATACAATACATACATACATACACACATAACAATACATACATACTCACATATACAATACACACACACATCCAAATATACATACACACACACACGAGAGAGGTGTTGTGGTAAAGCGCGTTTTCTATAAATTGGCAAGTATTGGTAATAAATGGGGGTACAGGAGAGATATCCCTCTCTAGGGAATATATAAAAGGTAGGAAAGGTTATAATATATTTTATATAATAATTTCATTGCCGTAATAGGTAATTTTTGTCAAATGTTGCCATAAGCGCCCAACCTTAAACAATAATTTTCAAATATTGCTGTTAACGCCCATCTGTAGGTAAAGTTTTTCAAAAGTTGTCGTAAGCGATCGTTCTTAAGTAATATCTTCAAATGTTTTAACAGCCTATTTGTAGCAAATGTTGACAGCGCCCATCTCTAAACAAAGTTTTTCAAATGTTTTCATAAGCGTCCATCTGTAGGTTATATATATTTTTTCAAATGTAAACACCCATCATTAGGTAGAGTGAGGGATTCCCCTGTCTAGGGATTATATAAAAGGTAGGAAAGACTTTGATTTAGATTTTGGCTTCTTATGATAAACCTGATTTTGAGACAGTCTGTGGAAGGTGCTCCATGGTACTGCTCAAGTCCCAAAAACACACAGCTAAAGTTTTTAAAGTCTGTATTCTATAGGTTGGCAAGTTCTGCTAATAAATGGGAGTACAGGAGGAATTCCGCCTGTTTTGGGAATATAAAAAAAGGTAGGGAAGGTTAGGTTTGGGATTTTAGGTTAGCATGATACTCTAGTTTTAAGACTTAGTCTCTGGAAGGTGCTCCCTATCACTGCTCAGAGACTAGGTCCCAAAAACACAGCCAGAGTTCTTGAAGCGCGTTTTCTATAAATTGGCAAGTATTGCTAATGAATTTGGGTACAGGAGAGATTCCCCTGTCTAGGGAACATATAAAAGGTAGGAAAGGTTATCAATCTATGTAAATTTCTTAAATAGTATTTTCAAATGCTTTCATCAGCGTCCACCTGTAGGTTATTATTTTTTCAAAGGTCGTAAGAGCCCAGACTTCAGTAATATTTTCAGACTTCAGNTATATATATATATACATTGTGCATATATAAATGTCATATATTTATATATATATTATGTATGTTTTATATTTCATATATATGTTTTATATATGAAATATGTATTTCATATATATGTTAACATATGGTAGATATATGTTAAATATATATTAGATGTACATTATATATATACATTATGCATATATACATATATACACGTGTGTGTGTGTGTGTGTATATATATATATATATATATATATATATATATATATATATATATATATACACACACACATATATATACACACATATATAAGAGAGAGAGAGTACTGGTATGCTGACATAAAAATGTTGCGGTCCAATTCGAGGTGGAGAGGCCACTCTTTCGCGTCATCCTACGGCTTAACACGCCCGATCCTCTGCGGACATGTTCTCTACGTCTACTTGGATATAGGACCAACTTTGATTTGATTTGATATACATATATATGTATATGCACACTCTCGTGTGTGTCTGTGCATGTGTGTGTGTATTTGTACATACATATTCATATATGTTTACATATATACATGCATACATGCAAAGAAACAAACAAGCAAACATACATAACTATGTATATATACATATATATTTGTTTATATTTTTATTTGTCTGTGTGTGTGTGTGTGTGTACATATATATTTACACAGGACACACACACACATACACTGCGCAAAATTATACACATTGTTACGTACTTGTGCAAAGAGACTAAACTGAACACTAGGATCACGGTTAGAAAAGCTTGACATCTCATTGATTGTGTTGCAACCTGCCGCAGGCGCTGCTGCAGCTTTCACTCGGAATCTCCCCGGTCTCAGCCATGAGACTCTGGAGGATTGAGGTGTGGCCGGCCGTCTTCTCTGGCACAGAGCGTGAGCGATGGCGGAAGGGGAGAAAGAAAGCTCCAGAAAAATTCCATTCACTCACCCCCATTCTTCTCTCTATCTAGCTATTTGTCTGTCTATCCATTTATTTTCTTTCTCTCTCTCTCTCTCTCTCTCTCTCTCTCTCTCTCTCGTGTTGTGTATGTCTCCTGTTGAGACTGCGTGAAGTTTGCTATATCTGCCCATGATACGATTTTTTCCTTAGCTGTAGGTGTAGCAATTTGAGAAAGAGCCAAACTGCTGCAGTGATTGTTTGCCTCACGTGAGGCCAAAAGGGCGCTATAAAAAGTCTGCTAAGCG
>NW_020868861.1:408802-411660 GCF_003789085.1 Penaeus vannamei
TAGTAAGCCAATCTTATCGTAAATATCCTCATTATTCTTATCATTTTCAAAATAGTTCTCATAAGTATGATGATCATTATTATAATTATTGCTATTATCTTTATTGTTCTAACTATCAATTATTATTTACGACAACATCGCCATTATCACCTTCGTTACAACTATTTGCTCTCTCTCTCTCTCTCTCTCTCTCTCTCTCTCTCTCTCTCTCTCTCTCTCTCTCTCTCTCTCTCTCTCTCTCTCTCTCTCTCTCTCTCTCTCTCTCTCTCTCTCTCTCTTCTCTCTCTCTCTCTCTCTCTCTCTCTCTCTCTCTCTCTCTCTCTCTCTCTCTCTCTCTCTCTCTCTCTCTCTTCTCTCTCTCTCTCTCTCTCTCTCTCTCTCTCTCTCTCTCTCTCTCTCTCAGTCGGGATCTCTTTCCACCTCGCTCTCACCCATTCAATATATCCTTTCTCTTGCTGTGAGGTCAATGAAGTTAAAGAGAGAGAGAGAAAAAAAAGAAAAAAAGAGGAAAATAATATTTCATTTTCAGGAAGACGTAAATGGAAAAGAAAACGATGATGTATTATGTTTGAAAAGGAGGAAGAAAAGGGAGAAAACAATATAAATTAGATTATAAATCAAGCGCATGAATTGATAAAGAATAAAAAAAAATATGAATATATAAATAAACATATTCAATCAATTAATAAATAAACAAACAAGGAGGCAGACGAATAAATGACTGAATGGATAAATAGTGATAAATAGATAAGTATATAGATAGATACTTCAACAAGTGAATAAGTAATATCAGTGAATAAATATACAGATAAACAAACCAATAAAAAAGAAGAAGTGAGCAAGTATATGAATTAACAATTATGGTAATAATAATAATGATATGGATGATGATGATGATGATAATGATGATAGTAATAATAATAATAATAATAATAATAATAATAATAATAAGATATTGATAACAACAATAAGTAATAATAAAAAATGATAAGAATAAACACAAATATAACAATAAAAGCGTGAATTATTTATACACAACCCAAATCCCATACCTGCTTGTTCAAGAAATTCCTCTCCACTGCATCAACGTTACTCTTCCTAGGCTACCTCCTGAATGCGAGGAAGAGAGCCAAAAGAATTCACTGTCGTGTGGAGAATATTATGAGCTTTCTTAAGGAATCGTAAGAAATGAGGTCAGAGTGTTGTTGTTCAAGTGCAGTAGTTGACCTTGAGGTGAACACGCATGGAGGAGACGCACAAACAGCTATATGGAAAAATGGGAGATTGCGTGGGAGAAGGAGATAGAGTGTGAAAAGGGAGATAGAAATAAGAAAGTGAGAGTGGGATGAGAGGTAGAAAGAGATAGGGCGAGAGTGGAAGGGGAGATAGAAATAGGAGAGAGAGTGGAATAAGAGGTAGAAATAGATAGGGTGAGCGTGAAAATGGAGAGAGAAAGAAGAGAGAGAGTAGGATGGGATAGAGGTAAAAAGAAAGCGACAGTGGAAGAGAAATATAAATAGGAGATAGAGTGGAGATAGAAATAGATGGGGAAAGAGTGGAAAGGGAACTAGAAATAAAAGAGTAGATTGGGATGAGAGTAAAAAGAAAGAAGTGGAAGGAGAGATAAAAATAGGAGAGAGAGAGAGGGATTAGAGATAGAAAGAGATAGAGTGAGAGGGGGCTGAGATAAACAATAGTTTGAGAGTGGAAAGAGGGAAAGGAATAGAAGAGTGAGAGTGAGAAAACAAATAGAGTGATAGCTGAATGAGAGATAGAAATAAGAGAATGAGAGTGGCGTGAGAGATAGAAACGAAAGAATAAGAGTGAGATTTCAGGAAGAAGAGAGAGAAAGCAAAATGACAGAGGGAAATTGCGTGTTCAAGAATAGTGTGTGGAAGAAGGGGTAAAGAAAGTAAGAGAAGGGGAGAGGACAATAGTATCTTTTGTATGTTGAGATACACCATCACTTCCACTAGTTATATGAAGGCGGGTAAATAAACAATTCATATATACAGCTCTATAAACATGTATGTGCATTTCTGTCGCTTCTTAAGGTGTTTCCGCCTGTTTTAGCCTTCGGGAAAAAATCCTGTCGGCAGGTGCAGTGTGTGTGTGTGTGTGTGTGTGTGTGTGTGTGTGTGTGTGTGTGTGTGTGTGTGTGTGTTGTGTGTGTGTGTGTTGTGTGCGTGCGTGCGTGTGTGTTGCGTGCGTTGTGTGTGTGGTGTGTGTGTGCGTGCGTGCGAGCTATCACTTCAGTATCCCTTATCACAAACCCGATAGCAAGGTCCCACAAAGTTTAAGTATTTCTTATAATCTTTCGTGAATTGCAGGTGAGGACAGTTCTCTCCGGCAGTTGGGGGTAAAAGGCATGACAACCGGTAAACGTAAACACTTCAGGGCGTTCGTGCAAGAAAGAAAAGGAAATGCTTACAGAACACGGTTTTGTACTTAAATAAATTTTGATACGTTGTAATTACGCAAGAAAAAAGGATTGCATGAAAATGAATTTAATCTAATGGACGATAGACGAATTTAACGACAAAATGTGTATGTGTGTGTGTGTGTGTGTGTACATACATACCACACACACACACACACACTTATATATTATATATATATATAATAATATATATATATATATATATATATATATATTATATATATTATATAATATATATACATATTATATATATATATATAGTGTATGAGTGGATGGTGGTGAATGGAGGTGATAATATAGTATATAATGATATATATAGTATATAGTATAATATGATAGGTATAGTAGAGATATGATAATAGGTATATATATATACGTAGTTAGGGGTTAAGGTGTGAGTAGTAGGTATATGATGAGG
>NW_020868861.1:430040-440040 GCF_003789085.1 Penaeus vannamei
AAAATGGTTAATTTTTCTCTCATGTCCGAACAACCAAAATATTCACGAAAATATAGTGAGCCTTTGAAGTTAGGGGGAGATGTACGCACGCGTAACACACACACACACACACACACACACACAACACACACACACACATATAACATTCATATACGTAGACACATACATACATACATTAACACAATATATATATATATATATATATATATATATATATATATATATATATATATATATATATATATTATTATATATATACATATATTATGAGGGAGCGCGTCAACCAATCCTTAAGGGAGTACATTAGGTTGTTGGCGCGAGTTGCCAAAGAACGTTTACTTTGTTGTTATTGTTACTTTTTGTTGCTAGGATTATAGCTATTATCGCCACTATTATTACTTTTAGCATTCTTTGCGAACGCTGTCTCGAGAGCTCAATCAACATCGATACCCTTTTGTCATTGGTATGGGTATGTGTGACCAATGACAAGGTGGCATCTACGCGGACACGTGTCTCTTTTTCTCTCTCTTTTTTTTTCTTTTCTCTCTCTCTGTTTTCATACATACAAAAAGACACTCACATGTGTGTGATTATGTGTGTTTGAGCGTGCGTTAATGTGTTTACTTACGTAGTTATGTCAGTAATTACGTATGTGCACATTCCATTAACTCTTCGGATTTTTCACACCCAACCGAAGAACGAAGGAAGCAGGAAAAATAAGTATGCAGGACACAAGAAATTCTCCTTTAGTGAACGGCATAAACACAGTAAGAACACAAATTACTCCAATTGTCGTCCATAAGCTCTGGCAAGGACAACTGTAAGATGGCGTAAGAAATGCACTCGTCAGGTCGCGTTCTTGGAGTGCAAGAAAATGAAGGGCTTGAAAAGAGAGAGAGAGAGAGAGAGAGAGATAGAGAGAGAGAGAGAGAGAGAGAGAGAGAGAGAGAGAGAGGAGAGAGAGAGAGAAGAGAGAGAGAGAGAGAGAGAGAGAGAGAGAGAGGAGGGGGTTAGATGGGGGAGGGAGGGGGTGATAGAAGGGGTAGGAGGATATTTCTGACGAAGATAGAATCGATATATTGTATTGTGAAGATATCCATTCTCATTCATACCTTTTCTACATTTGTCAACATGAATGCGGTTCATCGATTGGACAAACACACCTGTTCATCTTACTTACAGAGACAGACAGATAGACAGACAGAGAGAGAGATAGAGAGAGAGAGAGGGATGGAGAGATGGAGGAGGAGAGGGAAGGGAGAGGGGAGGGGAGGGAGGGAGGGAGGGAGGGAAGGGAGGGAGAGGGAGAGGGAGAGGAGAGAGAGAGGGAGAGGGAGAAGGAGAGAGGAGAGGAGAGAGAGAGAGAGAGAGAGAGAGAAGAGAGAGAGAGAGAGAGGAAAGGGAGGAAGAGAGAGGAGGGGGAGATAGAGAGGGGAGAGAGAGAGAGGGAGAGAGGGAGGGAGGGAGGGAGGGAGAGAGAGAGAGAGAGAGAGAGAGAGAGAGAGAGAGAGAGAGAGAGAGAGAGAGAGAGAGAGGGAGAGTAGGTGGAAAGAGGGAGAAGGATAGGGAGAGGGAGAGAGAGAGAGAGAGAGAGAGAGAGAGAGAGAGAGAGAGAGAGAAGGGAGAAGAGAGAGAGAAGAGAGAGAGAGAGAGAGAGAGAGAGAGAGGTGGAAAGAGGGAGAAGGATAGAGAGAGAGAGAGAGAAGAGAGAAGAGAGAGAGAGAAGAGAGAGAGAGAGAGAGAGAGAGAGAGAGAGAGAGAGAGAGAGAGAGAGAGAGACGAAAAAGAGAACAGAGACAGAAGTACATACGCATAAAGGAAAAGGAAGATGGCTGAACATACAATTGTGGAGTCATCAGGATGTTAATTGAATTAAGCCAATTCCCTGTTCTTGTGATTACTATCCGTCCATCAGATCTTTCGCTACGGAAAGGGTAAACTAGAAAGTAAAGGCATATATAAATGAGATATAGAATATGCCTACTTGATCTGTCAAGGGTTTATAATCAGTGTCCCAGAATGTGGCAACACTGCTCCCACGTCCATGATGCCTTGTTGAGTAAATTATCACAAATGCGGTCTTGACCCGCATGATCATAGGGTCGAGAGCCGCTCCGTTCTGGACAAAGACTTCGACCGTACGACCCCTGGACACTACGGCCTACGTGTTTCAAGATCCATGCTCTGAGATCTCAAACTATGCGAGGTTTTCTCCCCGACATCATGCAATGACGGCTGTGGCTCGTGGCTGGCAAGGTGGCGAGGACAATTGTTCGGATGTTGTTAGTCTTTTGGTGTTTTCGGCTACTGTAAAAAAAAGGAAAAAAAAGAGATGTAATTATGGTAATGAGGTAATTTTCTGGAGTTATTTCGCTTGATGTTACTATTGGGATAGTAACCGTTGCGGTATTGGGACGGAAATGGGTGGGAATGGTTGTTTGGCGTACAACATGGGTCGGCAAAAGCACCCAATACGCGAACCCAGTCCATTTGTCTTACTATTAGCATACCGGTACTCGGAATGGTCGTCGCAGCTAACCACCGTTCCTTTAAAGCTCTTCATATCAAATATATGACTGATACTTACACTGGAGCGATGATCTCAATAGCACTAGGAGACGCTACAAAAAATATAAATTCAACTGCACTCCTCCAACCTCATGGTTTGAAACGAATCTCAAGATCTTTATCAAAACAAGTTCATCACCAACGATTGCACATGACAGTCACTTGCGGCCGTCGAGATGCCTTTCATTCAGAATCCTTGAAATGCAGGTTCGGGTGAAAAGAGTCAGACTAATCCGTGTATTGAAATGCTGCAGCAAATTGCAAGTGTAATTCCTTGAAGTGTTTCCATTGTGCAAACTATTGTCATTATAAATGCTATAATGTACAGATGACATGGTATTGTGGAGGTGCTCAGATATATATATTTGCTTTCCGTCAATAAAACACACATACACACACACAACACTCTCTCTCACACACACACACACACACACACACAACACACATACACACACACACAACACACATACACATACATACATATATATATATATATATACATATATATTATATACATATACATATATATATACATACATACACATACATATACATATATACATATATATGTATACATATATATATACAGATATAGATATAACATATATATATATATATATATATATATATATATAATAATATATATATATATGTAAACATAAACATATATATGCACACATCTATATGTGTGTGTGTAGATATACCATGTGATTTTATCTCTGCGATGTTACAATACAAAATAACAAATCATTATGATGTAGATATCGTACGGTATATATTTCGATATAATAGATTTCAAATTTCTACTTAGCCAGAAAAAAAAACAAAACAAAATCAAGTATTGCCTTTCACTTCGTTCTACAAAGAGAGAGAGAGAGAGAAAAAAAAAAACTACCATCGCACAGAACTTAAGAAACACACCAAGAAAACACATCCTCGCACACGCAGTCACTTGAGCAACCGCACGCGAAGCCGCCGCCAGATCCCGCTCCGCGCCGTGCAACGCTGCAACGCGTGCACAGGATCACAATAGGTTCATATTTCATGTCATGTCAAAGGGCTGCGACGGAGAGTTAATGATGTCTCTGTCTCTGTCTGTCTCTCTCTCTCTCTCTACACACACACACACACACATACACCCACAAACACAAACAAACATGTTTATATATATATATATATATATATATATTTATACATAATACATATACATACATATGTGGATAGAAATAGGGTACAATGATGTCGGAAATCCCGTCGTAAAACATTCGATTATCAAGATAAGCTGAATCAGCTGACAAGCATTTTCCTTTCTTACATGCGGTTTATTTATTAGTGTCCTTTCGGGAGCAAAAGTCCGACTACACCCACAACTTGGCAAATGTTCCTTCGCGTCACTCCCAAGATGTCGCAGTATTGATTCTACCCAAAGTAAACTAGAGAGGCTCCAGTATTCACCTTATCCAAAGTAAAATAGAATCCCAAAGTAAAATAGAATCCAGTATTCACTTTATCCAAAGTAACTAGCAGAGGCTCCAGATTCACTATCCAAAGTAAATAGGATCCAGTATTCACTTATCCAAAGTAAAAGAGAGGATCCCAGTATTTCACTTATCCAAAGTAAAATAGAATCCAGTATTCACTTTATCCAAAGTAAAATAGAGAGGATCCAGTATTCACCTTATCCAAAGTAAAATAGAATCCAGTATTCACTTTATCCAAAGTAAACTAGAGGACGGAATCCAGTATTCACTTTATCAAAGTAAATAGAATCCAGTATTCACCTTTATCCAAAGTAAAATCTAGAAGATCAGTATCACTCATCCAAATAAAATAGTTCACTTTTATCCAAGTAAAATAGAGAGATCAGGTACTTTATCCAAAGTAAAAATAGATCCATATTCACTTTAATCCTAGAAGTTAAAATAGAGAGATCCAGTATTCACTTTATCCAACAGTAAAATAAGAATCCAGTATTCACTTTCCAAAGTAAAATAGAATCAGTCATTAATTCTTCAAGTAAACATAGAATCCAGTCTTCACTTTATCAAAGTAACATAGACATCCAGTATTCACTTTCCAAAGTTAGAATCCAGTATTCACTTATCCAAAGTAAAATAGGAATCCAGTATTTCACTTTATCCAAAGTAAAATAAACTTAGGATCCAGTATTCCACCTTTATCAAAGTAAAATAGAATCCAGTATTCACTTTACAAAGTAAAATAGAATCAGTATTACATTTATCCAAAGTAATACGAATCACGTACTTCATTTATCAAGTCCCAAATATAAGATATCCCAATCCATATCTTCAACTCCAAACTAAACTAGAGAGGCCCATCCACTTTAAGTAAAATAGAATCACCTCTATCAAAGAAAATCGACATCCAGTATCACCTTTATCAAGTAAAATAGAATCCCAGTATTCACTTTATCCAAAGTAAAAACTAGAGAGGATCCAGTATTCACTTTATCAAAGTAAAATAGAATCCAGTATTCACCTTATCCAAAGAAAATAGAATCCAGATTCACTTATCCAAAGTAAAATAGAATCCAGTATTCACTTTATCCAAAATCCAGTAACTTAGTATAGAATCCAGTATTCATTTATCCAAAGTAAAATAGATCCAGTATTCACTTTATCCAAAGTAAATAGAGAGGATCCAGTATTCACTTTATCCAAAGTAAAATAGAATCCAGTATTCACTTTATCCAAAGTAAAATAGAATCAGTATTCACTTTATCCAAAGTAAAATAGAATCCAGTATTCACTTTAGTTAGAACCAGTATTCACTTTATCCAAAGTAAAATAGTCCAGAACTTTATCCAGTAATCCAGTATTCACTTTATCCAAAGTAAAATAGAATCCAGTATTCACTTTATCCAAAGTAAAAGAGAGGATCCAGTATTCACTTTATCCAAAGTTAAAATAGAATCCAGTATTCACTTTATCCAAAGTAAAATAGAGAGGACCCAGTATTCACTTTATCCAAAGTAAAATAGTCCAGTATTCACTTTATCCAAAGTAAAATAGAATCCAGTATTCACTTTATCCAAAGTAAACTAGAGAGGATCCAGTATTCACTATCCAAAGTAAAATAGAATCCAGTATTCACTTTATCCAAAGTAAAATAGAATCCATATTCACTTTATCCAAAGTAAAAAAGAATCCAGTATTCACTTTATCCAAGTCCCAGTATTCACTTTATCCAAAGTAAAATAGAATCCAGTATTCACTTTATCCAAAGTAAACTAGAGAGATCCAGTATTCACTTTATCCAAAGTAAAATAGAGAGATCCAGTATTCACTTTATCCAAAGTAAAATAGAGAGGATCCAGTATTCACTTTATCCAAAGTAAATAGAGAGGATCCAGTATTCACTTTATCCAAAGTAAAATAGAATCCAGTATTCACTTTATCCAAAGTAAACTAGAGAGGATCCAGTATTCACTTTATCCAAAGTAAATAGAATCCAGTATTCACTTTATCCAAAGTAAAATAGAGAGGACCAGTATTCACTTTATCCAAAGTAAAAATAGAATCCAGTATTCACTTATCCAAAGTAAAATAGAGAGGACCCAGTATTCACTTTATCCAAAGTAAAATAGAATCCAGTATTCACTTTATCCAAAGTAAAATAGAAAGGATCCAGTATTCACTTTATCCAAAGTAAAATGGAATTTAATATTCATTTTATGTAAAGTGAAATAGGATCCAGTATTTATTTTATCCAAAAGAAAATAGAGACGAGGAGAGGCAGACGGGGATTGGAATGAATATTTCGATGGTAAGTGGTGGGTATTTCGTTTCTCTGATAATAAAATTTCTCAAAATCATTACTATTATCGTTATTCTAACGCAGGCAGAAGTAATTCGTTATTAGTCGTACTGCCGCGTATTGCCAACGAATAGATAAATAACAGTAATTGCAGAGAGCTAAAGAGTAGAGATAGGTGAAGGCTAGATCAGTAACAACTCGAGGGAGTGTCATCCATATTCAACAAAACATCCGTTACTTTTGTGACGTCTTCAAAATAAACCCCATGTGCTTTCCCCAAAGAAATGGAATCAAACGCCATGGCACCTCGAGTTGCTACTGATCTAGCCATCCCCAATAGGCTATGTCAAAAACGCCACGTCATGAGCTGTCCTCTTTCGTCTCTGTTTTACTTTGGATAAAACGAATACACTGACGCGTAGAAGCATTTCCCAGACTGCGTATAGTCGAACTTTTGCTCCTGATATTACACATACTATCTCATATAATTTCTTTACAACCTTGTATTTAGATTTTATAAATATTCATTACCATCTTGTAGGAATTATTACTATACTTCCTCTTTTATGTGTGTGTATGCATGTGTATGTACATGTGTGTTAATATAATCCTTCCTGTTCTTTTCGCCCTTCGTCTTGTCTTATTTATTCTTAGAAGAAGAAGGAGGAGAAGGAGAAGGAGGAGAAGGAAGAAGAGGAGAAGTAGAAGGTGAAGGTGAAATAGAAGAAGATAAAAAGAAGGAAGAGGAGGAGATGTTGGATAACGTCCTATATTATCCATGGTGAAACTAAGATCAGAAACGAAAAATCAAGAACACCATTCCTTTTTTTTTAATTACAAAGGAACAGAAGAAGAGGAGGAGAAAGAGGAGAAACAAGAACATAAACAATAAGAAAGACAAAAGCAAAAAACAACAATAACAGGAACAACATCAGGACTCGTATCAAACCAAATATCAACATATCACAAAATGAAATTGTTATAAAACAGACATGCAAGATAATTCAATCCAGACGATGCTGAGCAATGCGTTCCTGTTTTCACGGACGAATAACGACAAAATTTCTTACCACACAGAACTACGGAAGCAATCAGAAGACTAAAGAAAAGGAAATTTGTTAAAAGACGACACTGAAGTATACTGCTGCCTTAGGAACAAAGTTATTATAATCATTACAAGAAAAAAGTAAAGGTGTTGATTTATTGTAGCATCTATAGAAAGGTTTGTCGACAAAAGGCATCACATTCTGATTCGCACCCTGATTCATCTCGGATAAAATAGAAATCATCATATATAACGCGCAGAATACCCTCGGTTGCCATTAATCAAATGAGTTAAAACCACTACTAACACTCCTCAGAAGCCGTTCTTGTAATTTGTCTATTAAAAGCGGTATCTTTCTTTCATGAGACCATTTGAGCTGCACCCCCATTCATAAATCAAGACCCATTAAATCTTACACTCGCTTCTGTCTTCATCTCATTCAGTAAAATTTTAGCCTTGCACTTCTTATTTTTTTTCCTTTCCATTCAAATTTTGCTTTACTGTTATTCTTTATTTATTCATTAATCTATTTATTCATCATGTTTGTCTACCCTCGCCCGCGACCCCGCAAGTCAACTTCCATTAATCAAATACTGTGTTTTTTTCTCATAAGATTTAGTGGCCTTGATTTATGAATGGGGGTGTAGCTGAAATGGTCTCATGAAAGGAAGATACCGGTTTTAATAGACAAATTACACAAACGCGTTTTGAGGAGTGTTAGTACTAGTTTCAACTCGTTTAGTTGACTGGCGAGGGTATGCTGCTGAAATTGTGAAAGAGGGTTTTAATATTAATGGACATTTTGAGTGCATATAATCCCAAATCATATCTCCTCCCCCCAAAAAAGAAAGACAATGTTGCAAAATGATTGGCGACCCCAAGACTGATTGCCTTTGATAGGAAACAGGTCTGACACTGTATTTATGCTTGTCAGGGGTATTCAGTACTATAAAATATAAATCCTTTAATAGTAGTGTTGATCACACAGCAGTAGTAATAAAGATGATGATAATAATAATAATAATAATAATAATAATGTTGATAATAATAGCAATGATAACAATAATGATAATAATGATAATAGTAATAAAAATGATGACGGTAGCGGTGATAGTAGAAGTAGTAGTAGTAATAATAATTGCAACAACAATACTAATGATGATAATGATAAAAACATTATTATGTGAGGTATTGCAAACACCTAAGCACACACTTAGACGAACTCGGACAATTATTACACCATTAAAATTTTCCACAGAGAGAACAATTTCCATATTAAATGTACGCAATGTATTACTGACGGAAATATAATCAAAAACCTTTTACGTATCAGCAGGTATCAATAGTATCCCTTGCGCGGCGTTTAAGTATCAAACCTTAATAGTGTTTCTGGTCATGTAACCACCAAATGTGGTATATATTTAGAGAAACCTAAATTAAGGGTAACAGCCTGAGTTTACTACCAATATCTGTAATTATCACGAAATGCAATATGATGAGTGTCTAAAAAAATCAAGAGTTCAAAGTGACATAAAATTAAACCTTATATTATGGCTACTTGATCATAGGTATATGCATTTTTATTGCCCTTTTTAGTAATAGATAGAGAGAGAGATATAGAGATAGATAGATAGAGAGAGAGAGAGAGAGAGAGAGACAGAACAAGCAAGAAGACTCACGTTAAGACCTCATGTTTTCTTGATAAATTGCTCTGGAAATTGTTTATGCAATGATAAACCAACTTTTATATTTCATTTCAAAGCTGATTTTCCTCTTCAGTATCTTAACATTTTGACATTTCCTCCTTTTTCTTTTTCACTTTCAACCTCCCCTGTCTATTTTTCCTTTCCTTTTTCTTTACTTCTTCCTTCCTCCTCCTTTCCACCTTTTCTTCCTCTCCCCTCTCCCTCCTCCTCTTCCTCATCCCTTCTCCTTTCTCCCTCCTCCTTCTCCCACCTCCCCACTCCCTCTTCGCCCTCATCCTCCTCTCCTCCCTCTTTTCCCCCTCCGTCTCCCCTCTTCCTGTATACAGTGATGGCGAAGGGCAAGGGACACTGCAGAGTGGTGGGCAAGGCGGCGGAGACACGAAGGGCAGGTGGGCAGACGAGGGCGGCAGGGCAGAGGCAAGGGCGACTTCAGCATGATGCAGCAGTACCGAAGGCAAGGCAGCATGAACAGGGATGCCGGCATGCTGTGGCTCAGAAGTGGGCAAAGTGTGCAGAGAGATAGATAGATAGAGAGAGAGAGAGAGAGAGAGAGAGAGAGAGAGAGAGAGAGAGAGAGAGAGAGAGAGAGAGAGAGAGAGAGAGAGAGAGAGAGAGAGAGAGAGAGAGAGAGAGAGAGAGAGAGAGAGAGAGAGAGAGAGAGAGAGAGACGAGAGGCCGACGAAAGAAGTGTGAGTGTCAAGCCTCAATGCCAAAGGGCAAAGAGGCAATGCCAGAACTCCTACGCAAAGACCTACCAGGATGCTGCCTGAATCTTTGCTCCCTTTTTTATCTTGACCTTGAAAGACCATTGCCTGTCATGTCAACAAAGATGTTAGCAATAAAAAAAACAAAACAAAAAAACACTGAGTTGCGGTGAAACAGTCGCGTTGCTCAATGGCGTGCG
>NW_020868861.1:442540-450040 GCF_003789085.1 Penaeus vannamei
AACAGCTCTCACACACATACACACATGCACACACACACTCACACTCGCACACGCTCGCACACACATACATACACATCATTAAAAAAAAAAATCTTTGATCTCATTCTCTTTCCCTCTCTTTTCCCTTCTCTTCCTTTCCTTGAGAAACAAGGATACTAAATGGGTCAGCGCAATCATTTCTTGCCAAAAGGTGATCCACTTTAAAGAAGAAGAAAAAAAAAGGGTTGTCTTTTTGACCCCTCGCCACGCCCCACTCTGACCCCACTCACCCTGTCAACAAGTCCCACTCCGGGCCTCCTGTCCCTACACCTCAAGGCGCCCTAATGATTCACGTTACCTGCTGCGTGGTGACGTCAGACACGACAGACGGGGTGGGGGTGGGGGGGGGCGGAACAATGCTTTTGCCTGTAACAATCATATCAAGGACAATCGTAACGATACAGAACAATCATGTCAAGAACAAAAGAACAATTATTATACAGAACAATCATGTCAAGAACAATCAAGAACAATGTCTCAACAATCATAAGAACAATCACAATCACAGAACAATGTCAACAATGCAATCACTCAAACAATTCATCAACATAATCCAGAACAATCAGAACAGACAATTTTTCAAACAATCACAATCAAGAACAATTAACAGAACACAATCAGAACAATCATTAATTCAAGAATAGGTCATCAATTTTGATGTGATTATTTTGAACAGTTACTGAATTGTGAGAACTATGAGAAAGAAATCTATAATTAATGATTTCATAAACAAGGGCTCGATATCAGGATTGAAGCACAATATACAAACGTTTTTTTTCATGACGAATACATGTTGAACATAAAAACAAAAACAAAAACATTAAGGTCCTATATTTTCACATTTCAATTTATATTTCATTATAGTGTGCGTATTAAAATGGTGAATTTCTTGATACCTCATTTTGGGGGATTCTCATGTTGCAGAAGAGACCTCCATTACTTGCTCTAAAATTCATTCACATAACATATGAGAAAAAATACGTTTCGAGGTAATGGATGACACACAGATCTGCAAACGGGACTGGAAATTCATTATTAGTCTTTCAAGAAAAGGAAATTGAATTTTTTTCTGTTTTCTTTTTACAATTAAAAAAACACTTTCGTAGATATGTGTATTTTCAATATATTTCTTTGGACATTTTTTTTTATTAAATAAGAACGAATTATTCTTTGCCCACCAAGGAAAAACATGAAAAAGGTGTGATTGCAGATGGATAATGCTGGTTAGTTTCTAAAACCCGCAAGAGAAACAGTATACATCAACTAGATGTATTGCAAAATGAGACAATAGTTCCGAATTCCGTTGTCTCACCTAAAAAAAAAAAAAAAAAGTGTGGTGTCTTTTTCTACCATAATATTAACACGGTAGAGCGCTTTCCCTTTCTAAAACTTTATTTCTGTGATTAATCTCTAAATGCCCTTAAAAGCCTCATCCTTTTATGAATGTAGAGCATGCATGTATGACAATTCTTTTACGTGGAATAGAAAAAATAAAACGGGTGCAAAAATTTCTACGTGGATTGTTCCTCTCGCAAACAAAACAAAACAAACAAACAAACAAAAAAGGAACAAAAAGTCATTAGAAAAAATATATTGTTTCCTCTGAGTGTGTATTGGCATCGTCCTTGTACACAGACGATCTCAAATTTTGTAATAAATGAGGAAATAGGAAACAGATATGCATAGATTTGTAAACTATGTTAACCTGACGAAGAGATGTTTTAGTGTATGCTTTTATTCCCGCGCCTCTTCCCTCCCTCCTCTCCCTCCTCTCACTCTCTCCCTCCCTCCCTCATCTCTCTCTCTCTCCCTCTCTCCCTCTTTCTCTCTCTCCTCCTTTCTCTCTCTCTCTTCCTTCTTCCCTCCCTCCCTCATCTCTCTCTCTTTCCTCTTCCCTCCTCATCTCTCTCTCTTCCTTCTTCCCTCCTCCTCATCTCTCTCTCTCTTCTTTCCCTCATCCTCTCATCTATCTCTCTCTCTCTCCTTCTTCCTCTCATCTCTCTCTCTCATCTCTCTCTCTCCTTCTCCCTCCCTCATCTCTCTCTCTCTTCCTTCTTCCCTCCCTTCCTCATCTCTCTCTCTCTCTTCCTTCTTCCCTCCCTCCCTCATCTCTCTCTCTTCCTTATTCCCTCCCTCCATCATCTCTCTCTCTCTCTTCCTTCTTCCCTCCCTCCCTCTCTCTCTCTCTTCATCCTCTCCTCTCTCTCTCTCTCTTCCTTCTTCCCTCCTCATCTCTCTCTCTCTCTCCTTCTTCCCTCCTCCCTCATCCTCTCTCTTCTCCCTCCCTCTCTCTCTCTCTCTCTTCTTCCTTCTCCTCCTCCCTCATCTCTCTCTCTTCCTCCTTCCTCCCTCCCTCATCTCTCTCTCTCTCTCCTTCTTCCCTCCCTCCCTCATCTCTCTCTCTTCTTATTCCCTCCCTCCCTCTCTCTCTCTTCCTTCTTCCTCCTCCTCATCTCTCTCTCTTCCCTTCCTCCCTCTCTCTCTCTCTCTCTCTTCCTTCTTCCCTCCCTCCCTCATCTCTCTCTCTTCCTTCTCCCTCCCTCCTCTCTCTCTCTTCCTTCTTCCCTCTCCTCTCTCTCTCTCTCTTCTTCCTTCTTCCCTCCCTCCCTCATCTCTCTCTCTTCTTATTCCCTCCTCCTCATCCCTCTCTCTTCCTTCTTCCCTCCCTCCTCTCTCTCTCTCTCCTCTTCCCTCCCTCCTCATCTCTCTCTCTCTCTTCCTTCATCCTCCCTCTCTCTCTCTCTTCCTTCCCTCCCTCCTCTCTCTCTCTCTCTCTTCCTTCTTATCTCTCTCTCATTCCTCCCTCCTCTCTCTCTCTTCCTTTCCCTCCCTCCCTCATCCCTCTCTCTCTTCCGTAATTCCCTCCCTCCCTCATCTCTCTCTTCCTCCTTCCCTCCCTCCCTCAATCTCTCTCTCTTCTTCCCTCCTCGCTCCCTCTCTCTCTCTCTTCCTTCTTCCCTCCCTCATCTCTCTCTCTTCCTTCTTCTCTCCCTCCTATGTAAGACCGTTCCCTAAAGGCCAGGTTGCCATAAACGTCAGGGTGCTTATGGTCTGGTGTTCTAGGTGATGCTATAGAGAATGAAATGCCTCTTGGGTAGTTTTGCTTCACTATAATTACGGAAATGATTTTGCAAGGAAACTTTAAGTGCCATAAATTCAGGCGCCAGTGTCCCAGCTAAAATGAGCATTCAAGTATAAATATACATACATGCATACATACATATGTATATATGCATATATATATATATATATATATATATATATATATATATATATATATATATTACATACATACATACATACACACACACACACACACACACTCACACTCACATATATATATATATATATATATATATATATATATATATATATATATATATATATATATATATATATATGTGTGTGTGTGTGTGTGTGTGTGTGTGTGTGTGTGTGTGTGTGTTGTGTGTGTGTGTGTGTGTGTTCGAAAATATATCAATATGTGATACACACACACACACACACACACACACACACACATATATATAATATATATATATATATATATATATATATATATATATATATATATATATATATATATCCCGTATTCTGCAATATATATATATATATATATATATATATATATATATATATATATATATATATATATATGCACACACACACACACACACACATATATATATATATATATATATATATATATATATATATATATATATATATATATATATATATATATATGTGTGTGTGTGTGTGTGTGTGTGTGTGTGTGTGTGTGGTGTGTGTATGCGTATACTACAATTACAGTGTATATGCATATAACACCGGCGTAGATATTCATGTCTTCTGTCATTATTTAGTTGTCACATGACAGTTTGCGAATCGTCATCCGCTCTCAAAGGGCTAAGAGGGCCGGGGTGTGGCGGTCACCGCCTTTTTCCCCTTATATTGTCAATGACAATGATGGACATACCATATATATCGCATATCTAAGGACGATATTCTATGCTTCAGTGATATACTTATCGTTCGTGAATGCTAATCTCATCAAACGGGGCATGGCATGTCCGGGACACACCCCCGGCAAAGACACCGCGAATCGCACCCATTTTTGCGCATTCCATGACCCACATGACATCCGCTCATTGACTCTGTTGTCATACTCGCGTGACCTACATCACTTGTAGTTCATACTCGCGACTAACAACCAACCGGACTATTATCCCTCCCTTGTTCCTCGCTTATTCTTTCGTCTTTTGGGCGACTTCCAGAACTTGCATTGCCATCCCCAAAGGCTTCTATAAATTTACGATGTTGGCGCGAGGCATTAAAAATTTCGGAAGTCCGTGAGATACACTTTGTACACTGACTTTACCGAATCTGTCAGCCTCCTGAAACACCCAAACGACCCATTCGACAGCTGGCGACTAACAGTATATAATCTATCATATACAGGAACCCTCCATATAATCTATCATACACAGGAAAAAAAGAAAAGAAAAAAAAAAACAGAAAATGGGGAAAAAAAGGATTTAAAAAAGGAAAAAGAAAAAACCTTAACACAATTTTGACTCTTCTTCAACTTAAACTCACAACAAACAACCAAACTGGCAATTCTTCTCCCCTCCCTTCTGCATCCTCACATCCCTCATATACGGATGTCTCCCAGACCCGAGAGCTGCCACCACACAGCTGCGTCCGAGGCAGTGTGTGAATTGTGCTTAATCCCGGGCGAGAGGACGGCTACTGCCTCGACCCAATTCCGCTCTACTCTTCTGGGGTCTTCCTGCTGCGCTCTCCTCCTGTGCAGTGCATCCCACTCTATTCCGAAATTGCGCTTGGGGATTTATCCTTCGTTGTTCATATCTATTGAGATACACGCACGCACAAACGCGCGCGCGCGCACACACACACACACATACCTACATATATCATATATAGAAATGTATACACATGTATATGTATATATGTATATATAGTATATATATATATAAATATATATATATATATATATATATATATATATATATATATATATATATATATATATATATATATGTGTGTGTGTGTGTGTGTGTGTGTGTGTGTGGTGTGTGTGTGTGTGTGTGTGTGTGTGTGTGTGTGTGTGTGCGTATGTGTGTGTGTGTCATATATACATGTGTGCTTGTGCGCGAGCGCGTGTGTATGTTATCATTATTACTACTTGATATTACTATCACGGGTGATTTTATTGAAAAGCTGAATCATTGCCACCATCATCGTTATAGCCATGATTTTAATGATGATTGTGATAGACTATGTTGAATATCATCTTCATTGACAACATTATTAACATTACTATTACTACTATCATCAACAGCATCATCACCATCGTTGTCAGCACCACCACCAGCATTATCATGAGATTTGTTATTATTTTCATTACCATTGATACCATTGGTTTTGTCACAACTAATAATTATCAATAGTATTATCAATAGTCTTTATTATTCTTACAGTTATTACCATTATTATATGATCATCATCACTATCAGTTGTTAAACTATAAAAGTCATCTATATAATACTTATTTACCACCACACGTCTCGGTGTGTAAATGGAGGTGCGGGGTAGGTATTGTTAGTCAGATACCGCTGAAGACCGTTTAAAATCATTAATAATACTATTTAATGATAAACGTCCCGCACCGCCTACCATCAGCCAATAATATGTGGATATTTCTTAGCGTTTTTATTTTTCCTTTTTTTCCCACCATGTCTTTACCAAAGGTTGAGAGGGACACTAATTTCCCTTGTTAATATGTATTTTGATTGCCAGTTCTGGTAGACGCTGAGCTTCCTTGTTAGTATAATTTTTAATGACCGGTTCAGACGGACGTTGGTCTCTCCTGTCAATATAGTTAACTGGAAGTTTATATTAAAGCGATTTTCCCTTGTTAATTCTTAATTGCCAATTCAAATAAACGCTGTTCCTCCTTAATATAACTGACAGTTCAGATAAATACTTTTTCTTGTTAATATAATTCTACGCTGGTTTCCCTTGCTAAAAAGATTCTTAACCGCCGGTTCAGATGGACGCTCGCCCCCATAACTACCAGCCCGTTGACTCGCCGCTTGTTTGTAGAGGAAAGCCTTCTCCGCATCCTCCGTTTGCCCCAAGGATGTCTTCTGATGCCCGCGTGTGGGAGAGGGAAGCGAACGCCTCGCCCTTTGATGAGCTCCTTCCTTCCGCGAACACCTACGTGCGCACGAGACGGGGCTGTTGATTTCATTTTATTTTGTTATTTTATTTGATTTTATTTCATTTTGTTGTTTATTTTATTTCATTATTTTATTTTATTTGTGTTATTTTATCTTCTTTTATTTTGTTTTTATTTTATTTTATTTCATTTTATCTTTATTATTATTATTTGCTGGGATCACTGTGTCTGATTTGTATCCCGTCGCTTGTGGGTCGGACGTATTTAAGGTCATTTTAAGGTTTTATGACGAGTTTAAAGTCGTCGTAAATGTCATGACGAATAAGACTTTTAATGGTTTCAATGCTATTCCAAAGGGTTCGGTCGAATTTAGTGTAATTGTAGTGGGTAATTAAAAAAGCCGTAGAGACACTGTTGTTAGAGTAACGTGTTGTGAGTCTGGTAGATTTCATTGTGGTGACGCTGATGCTTTATTAACAAACAACAAGTATTAACAAGTAACAGAAAATGAAAGAGAAAAGGGCCCATGCATGAAAAAAGTGAGAATGAAGGCGAAAGGGTGAAACAATGAGATTAGGGCAAGGCATACGGTATTTAGGTTAATTCGTGTAGCACCAGACTAGATAGCGTAAGAGAGTCAAAGAACATAAACTAGTGGATTATTCCTTCCCTCACACGCAAAAAAGAAAGAAAAAAATGTCCACACAAACACGCGGACAAAAGACAAAAAAGTTTCATCCTCTTGCAGGGCGGAGAAGCTGTAAATTAAGAGCCATGCGAGTCTGGGGGACGACCCACCTGGAGGAAAATTCATTCCATCAATAGTATCTTGCTTATGCAGTTATTATTACATGCACACACACACACACACACACACACACACACACACACACACACACACACACACATATATATATATATATATATATATATATATATATATATATATATATTGTTAAATAATGGCTCTCCGGATCCTTAAATTAAACTTACTGCAAATATGGCATATAACCTCAGTAGTAAAGTATGAGACTGATGGTGACAAAAAACAAGTGTAGTCTCTTTGTTACTAACTGATACCAAGCGAACGTTTTCCCCAGGCAAGGGATCTCTGCGGCTAACCTATTCGGATATACACCGGACTTAATTTCCTTAAAAAAAAAAAAAAAAAAAAAAAATCACTCAACTTAAAAGAATGAAATGCCACTGAAGAAAGAGCATTTGAGGATTCCTAGGATCCTTCCCAGCTCAGTCCC
>NW_020868861.1:457540-477540 GCF_003789085.1 Penaeus vannamei
TTATCTTAAAGATTATCACGAGGACAGGATTTATATTATGGACTATCCTATCCTTGTTTTACTTTATCGTTGTGGTTCATTTCGGAATAAAAAATCTGTAAGGTTAGTTATAGTAGTTATATAAACGCTTGGTTAATTATAGTAATTGCATTGAAAAATTAGTTATAGTAGTTACATTGAAAGATTTAGTTAAGGTGGTTACCCTGAAATATTATAATAGTTACATTGAAACATTGTATTAAGACTAGTTAAAGTCGTTACACTGAAATACTAGTCACTGCAGTTATACTGAAAAAAATAGTTATAGTAGTGACATTGAAAGATTAGTTATAGTAGTTACACTGAGATTAGTTATAATAGTTACAATGAAAAGGTAGCTATTGTAGATAAACCGATCGTTATATTAGTCCCATTAAAAGATTATTTATAGTAGTTTCACTGAATAGTTAAAGAAGCTACATTGAAAGACTAGTTTTATAGTCCCATGAAAAGAGTATTTATAGTGACATTGAACACTTGAAGTAGCAACATTGAAAGACTAATTATAGTCGCACCGAATGATTCGTGATAACCATTGCAGTCTTTGATGCTAAACCTTCCCAATACACAGTACACACCCCTTTCGTATGACTCATTCTACACAACGAGGTCGTCCATCCAACCAATTTAGGAAAATGCAAGATATTATTCTGAACACACTGTTGCTGCGGCGTTATTACTTACTGTGTCAATTTAGCGCTTAAGAGGCAAGGGTAGAACATTCCTTGCGCTCGTTATTCCGAAAAAGACCATGCCCCTTTTTCCTTTATTAAAGCTGGAAGGTTCGTGTATATTTTCCTTTTTTAATATATTTTTTTTTATTTTTTTTTTTTTCTTTATTTGAATATTTGTGTGGGAGAGGGTGAGGGATATGATGAAAATGTTAGCGGTAAAAGTACTGTTGCATAAAAAGGTGTATTATCTGTCTTTTTCCTTATGTATGTTTGTCATCTATCTGTTTACCTTTATATATGTATGTTTATGTATATACATATACATACACACACATATATATACGTGTGTATGTTTGTATGTGAGTGAATATAGGAATATTTGTGTGTGTGTGTGTGTGAATATATGTATATTTGTAAGTATGGGCGTGCGTTCATGTGTGTGTGTGTGTGTTTGTGTGTGTGTGTGTGTGTATTTGTGTGTGTGTCTGTATGAATCTTGTATGTATGCATGTATGTATATACTGTATGAATATATACATCTATATAAATACATATGTACATATACACACCTGTGTGTGTATGTCTGTGTATATGTACATATACTCATACATCTTTCTCTCTCTGTTTCTACATCTACATTACACACACACACACACACACACACACACACACACACACACACACACACACACACACACACACACACACACACACATATACATATATATATATATATATATATATATATATATATATATATATATATATATATATATATAATATGCAAAAAACGAACATATATTCATAAACAGATATGATCTATATATCTTTGTAAAAGTGTGGGTGTGTTTATGCAAAACATTTTCTTGCCTCGAAAAGCAAACGGACACAAACAGGGATTATTCTGCCACTAAGTACATCCCATTACTCATTCTGTCGCCGTTTTTCCTTCGACATAATTAAAATGTTTTTTGCAGCAGATCACGCAAGCATACTATCGGGCGTGCAACTGATGCTCATGTGAAGGGCGAAAAAACAATGAAAAAAATATTAGTATAGATAATAATGATAATGATAATAATAATGATGATAATGATAATGATAATGATAATAATTAATAATGATAATGATAAAAATAATAATGATGATAATGACAACGACAACGATAATGTTAATGATAATGACAATAATAATGATAATGATAATAATAATGATGATAATGACTACGACAACGATAACGATAATGATAATGACAATAATAATGATAATAATGATGATGGTAATGAGAACGATAACGATAATGACAATAGTAATGATAATATAATAATAATAATAATAATGATGATAATCAGTGAGAGAAATAACCAGAAAGGAAATCTGTTACAATCACAAGCACGATATTTCTTATTACAGCTGATCGTATTTTCCTTTTGTGGCGATGAATATAGGCCTACTCTCCACTTCAGCGTTATTTTCTTGCTTTGTGATGCTATTGTGAAACTGATCATAGGCCTACTCACCGCTTCATTGATTTTTTTTTTTTTTGCTTTCTGACCCTGCTGTGAAATATCTCCGAATGTCTTTTGGTCAGAAAACTGTGGTATTTACTGAGAATAGGAATCGGATGTGGTATATATAAACTAAATATTTTTTTCATTTGATAAGAGCCAGCTGCACAAAAGAGCGCTTGCGTACATCACACAATATGAGAGAAAGGGTTAGGGAAAGATATTAAAGAGAAAAATACAGATGGAGAAAGAGAGAAAGAGAGACATAAAAGATAAGCGGACTATCTCACTCCACGCACAATACAACCGTTCTCGTCTAGCAATAAAAATCATTAAGGCTCATTGTTCCCGATTGCTGCCCCTTCGTGCCACTTCGGTCGGAGGAACCGCCGGCGGCCGAGGCTCCGGGCGAGGAGGTCGGGCCGGCGACGGCGGGGGGGGGGGGGGGGGGGGGGGGTCGACCGGGTGCCGTACTGTACTCTTGGGTTTGCGGGCTTCGTACATTATGAATGCACACACACACACACACAAAGAGAGAGAGAGAGAGAGAGAGAGAGAGAGAGAGAGAGAGGAGAGAGAGAGAGAGAGAGAGAGAGAGAGAGAGAGAGAGAGAGAGAAGAGAGAGAGAGAGAGAGAGAGAGAGAGAGAGAAAGGGCTCAACACTTCATACGTAAAACCTTGTTCCTCAGAAGACACTAGTTTTCAGATAATTACAGTTGCAGAAAAAGCACCACAACTTTTGCAAAAAGAATCGATGGGAAATAAAATGCGTCTCTCCCCTCCCCCTCCCGACACCTTTTTCAGAAAAGTTGAGAACCCGAGAAAGAAAAAATGGACAGAAACAAACAGCGGATGAAACCGTATAATTTCAACCACTTAAAGAGTCTCCGAAAAAAAAAAAAAAACACGAGAAGCTTGACTCAGGAATGGACGGGGTTCCCGACGCCTCCTCCTTTTCTCTGCTGCTATTTTTGTACCTGTCTGTTTGACGCGATAAAAGGAAGCTATTCGCGAGAAAAAAGGACTGAATGGTCTGAAGAAGGGATGAGAGAGCGAAGAAAAGGCAACGGGAGAGATGAACAATGAGGATGACCTACTAGTTAGGGAAACACACACACGCACACAAACCCACATATATGCATATGTATACGCGTGTGTGTGTATACCTATGCATACACCCCCACCACACCTACACACACACCTACATACACACAATGTATACACACAAAGACGAGGGAGGGAGAGCAGAGTATGAAACCCTCCCCGGCCTGCAGCCTTCTCGCCCATCTCGGGGTCGCCCCGATAAGCCCAGATGCTACAGACTGTCCTGCGCCGAAGGAGCTCCGGGTTCGAGGAGAATGGGCTTTGGGCTTTTCAGAATCTCCCTTATGAATGTGAATTGCACAAAGAGGCCACTGTGCCGTGTGCAAGGGGGCGGGTGCTGCCGTGGTCCCCCCAGTGCCTCTAATTCGGTATTTGGCCCTAGCGTGTGCGGAAGACAGCGCCAGCAGTTAAGTGAATTGAGACCATTTAGCTCACTGGACTCGGGACTATCACGACATCAACTCTGGCGCCGTTTAACAGCATGGCCGCTGCTCTGTTTTCTTCTACGTCTCGAATTCTTTCCTCATTTTACATTCTCTTCAGCGGTTGGGTTCGGGAAAGCATTTTGATAGGAGATGAGGTGGTACTACGGCTGTGACGGAAAAAAAAACTTTTTCGCTAAAGAAAAATATATTATTTCAGAGACATGCGTGGATGGGTACACCTTTCGTGTAATAAGGATCTCCCTGTAAAATGCATATTGTATTTACTGTATGGATCTTCCTTCTGGTGTACTTTTTGCCTTTATTTGTTGTTTCCAGTATTTTTATTTATTTATTTATTTATTTTTTATCATTTTTTTTGCCCTTTTAAGATTTTCCTTAATGGTTTGTCGATATTTTTTTCTTTGGAAAATGAAATTCCAAATATTTCTATGGGTGTAAATTTGTCTTTCCATTTGCAATAGATTTTAAATCATTCATCCATATGCCAAACTACAAAACAAAACCAAAAAAAAAAAAAAAAAAATTACTTGCGTTTCTTCCTTTTCTAGTTTTTTCTTTGTAAAATTTCTTGCACGCCAAGTTTCTCCCAAATGTTGCGAGGCAAAAGTCAAACGCATTCAGAGACACAGCGACTGTCTCTTGATTGAAAGGCAACTACTACAAGTTTCTGGGCATTTCTGCGACTCTACTACAGGACTGTCTCTCCTTTACGACCCAAATCGTGTACCTGGAGTGTTGCGCGACTCTCATAAGACAGTCGCGCAACAGACCATAAGGAAAATCGCGTTTAGTCGATAAATTTTCCTATCCCCGAAGTCTATCGAGAGACTGATGGAAGACGATCCCTCGACCGGAGAAAAGCTGCTTGATTCTATGCTTTGGTTTTGTAAAAGGTTTAAAAGGCTATCCATACCATCGACTTTGTAAGGCCGTGAGATGGTTTCACCTCAGCCTCGGTAAAAATAACAAACTTGATCGCAAATCATAGCTGGATAAAGTAGATGAAAGTAGTAAGTAGGGTGTCTTAGGGACGGGATGATGGTCGGAGGATGGCTGGCACGAAGGGGGGAGGGGAAAGGAGGAAGGGGGGAGGGGAAAAGGGGAAGGGCGAGGGGAAGGGGGGAAGGTAGGAGGGAAAGGGGGAAGGGGAAGGGGAAGGGAAAGGGGGAAGGGGGAGGGGGGAGGGGGAGGGGGGGGGAAAGGGGAAGGGGGAAAGGGAGGGAGGGGGAAGGGAAAGAGGGAGGGGAGGGGGAGGGGGAGTGGGGAGGGGAGGGGGAGGGGGGGGGAGGGGGAAGGGGGAGGGGAAGGGGAGGGGGGGGGGCAGGGGAAGGGTTGCTCACAAGTCTTCCAGCAAGGAAGGAGTTCAATCAGAAGAATAATTGATCCGGTGAAGTACATCGACGAGGCTATTTTAAAGACGCTTTGTAGAAGCATTAACTGGGCTTAACGTAACATTGAAATAAAAATATCGGTGTATCAATTTCTGTCTCTCTCTCTCCCTTTCTCCTTTCTTCCTTCCTTGTCTCCCTCCCGTCCTCCTCTCTCTGTCTCTCTCTCTCCGACTCTCCTTCCTTCTTTCCTTGTCTCCTTCCCGCCTCCTCTCTCTCTCTCTCTGTCTACCTACCTATCTATTTATCTATCTGCATATATACGTAAGGCCGCATCCATATAGGTAGCGAGCAGGTACAGGCAGGTAGGAACAGGTGTGAGATGTTTTACGCGTGTGTCCTCACTCAGTATTGCGTGAATGAACTTTTTCTTTCTTCATTATTTGATATATGTTTCGTCAGTGAAGTGAGGACACTCGCTCCTAGTGTGAAGGCGGCCTTCGTGTATGTAGGAGAGGTATGAATGAGAATGAATATCTTCACCATACAGGAGATGTATTTGACCAGTTTCGAATATATCTTCGTCATGCATTCCTAACGAAGATATATTCGAAGCCGGTCAAATATATCTCTTGTATTGTGAAGATACTCGTTCCCATTCATACCTTTTTTCCACAGTTGTCAACAGGAAGATGATTCATCTTTCTCGCAGCCTACGTATATTCATAAGAGAGAAAGATATATATAGAGAGATAGATAGATAGATAGATAGATAGATAGATAGATAGATAGATAGATAGATAGATAGATAGATAGATAGATAGATAGATAGATAGATAGATAGATAGATAGAGAGAGAGAGAGAGAGAGAGAGATAGATAGATAGAGAAATAGATAGAGATAGATAGATAGAGAGAGAGAGAGAGAGATAGATAGAGAGATAGATAGAGAGATAGATAGATAGAGAGATAGATAGAAGAGATAGATAGAGAGAGAGAGAGGAGAAGAGAGAGAGAGAGAGAGAGAGAGAGAGAGAGAGAGAGAGAGGGAGGGAGAGAGAGAAGAGAGAGAAGAGAGAGAGAGAGAGAGAGAGAGAGAGAGAGAGGAGAGAGAGAGAGAGAGAGAGAGAGAGAGAGAGAGAGAGAGAGAGAGAGAGAGAGAGAGAGAGAGAGAGAGAGAGAGAGAGAGAGAGAGAGAGAGAGAGAGAGAGAGTGAGAGAGAGAGAGAGAGAGAGAGAGAGAGAGAGAAGAGAGAGAGAGAGAGAGAGAGAGAGATGAGAGAGAGAGACAGATATATATATATATAATATATATATATATATATATATATATATATATATATATATATATATATATATATATATATAGATAGATAGATAGATAGATAGATAGATAGAGAGAGACAGATGAATACATAGCCTCTGGTTGGTGTAAGTAATGGCATCCGATCGCTTGACAGTGACAGGTGACAATGGCAATCAGATAACGACGTTGGTAGGTTAGGTAGATTGCGAATCGTATGAAACATGTTATAGAGAGTACAGTCTGTACCTAATACAAAAACGATAATTCATTTGATGTTCTTGATTTATGGGACAGCCTGAGGCATAAATATGAAAAAATTAATGCATTTATTACATTAATTCGGTGAAATATGACATGTGCGCCAAGGGGAAGAGAGAGAGGAGGAGAGGGAGAGAGAGAGAGAGAGAGGAGAGAGAGAGAGAGAGAGAGAGAGAGAGAGAGAGAGAGAGAGAGAGAGAGAGAGAGAGAGAGAGAGAGAGAGAGAATGAGATAGATATAGATAGATAGACCGAGATACAGATAGACAGAGAGACAGAGAAAAATAGACAGAGACAGATAGACTAATATATTAGCATATAGAAAGAGCTAGACAGACAGATAGTCGGAGACAAGTAAACAGAAAGAGATAGACAGAGATAAATAGACAGAGAGAGATATCCATATAGACGGCGATAGATAGACAAATAATAGAGATAGACAGATAGAGATAAATAGACAGAGATAGATAGATAGAGATAAATAGACAGAGATAGACAGATAGAGATAAATAGACAGAGATAGACAGATAGAGATAAATAGACAGAGATAAGCAGATAGAGATAAATAGACAGAGATAGATAGATAGAGGTAAACAAACAGAGATAGACAGATAGAGATAAATAGACAGAGATATCCAAAGAGACAGCGGTAGATAGACAGTTAGCGAGAGATAGATGAAGCCTCGGAGAGCGGGAGTTCGTACCCAGGCCGCCATCGTCTGTCAAGTGCGCGGCTTTTGTCCCAACTTTCCCACGTGTGTTGCGCCGCCCCTACTCTCGCGGCGTCCTCCTCTGCTCTTCTCATTTTTTTAAGAGCAAACCGGACGTGACGTCATTAGTCCTATTATTCCATCCTTACATGTGGGTCCTCGACGGCCTGCGGGGTCTCTGCTGTCTGCTCTTGACTGACAGCGATCGGGCTTTGGGGGTCCTCTGTCTCTGGTCGTCTGGTACTGTTGTTTTTTTTGGGCCGGTTCGTGTCTGTTTGTCGTTCGCTCTGTTTGGTGTTTGTCCCTGTCTGTGTGTGGTTTCGTCTGCCGTCGGAACTGTCTATGGTTTCCTCTGTCTGTCAGTAGCGCTGTCTGGCATTGGCCCTGTCTGTCGCTGTTCTCTATTGCTTTCCCTGTCTGCCGCTGTCTGACGTTTCTCTTGTTTGCTGCTGTCCCTGTTTGCCGTTCTCTTAGTGTCTCTGTTTGCTGCTGTCTTCGGATATCGAATTCCCCTGTCTGTCGTTGTTCAGGTCCGGCGCGTTGTCTGTTTGCAGCTGTTCCTGTCTGCTTTTCTTCCCTCCTATCGGTCTCTGTTTCTGTTTCCCCTTTGTCCCTGTTTGCCTCTGTTCCTGTCTGTCTGTCTACTATCTGACGCTGTTTTTTTCTATACGCTCTCTGTGTCTCATTATCTGCTACTTTCCCTGCCTGCCACCTTCTCTTTTGTTTCTGCTTGTCTGTTGCTGTCACTGTGTGTGTATGTTTGTATACCTGCAATTGCATCTCTCTCTCTCTCTCTGCAAAGAGTGCAAAAGTATGCAGTAATAAGACGTCCCTTGCGTATATGTCCAAGCCAATGTGTAAATGTTTGTGTTAGTAAGTGCATCTCCAGTGATTCTGATGGAACTCTTGGCTGTGGTCTTGTGCACTGCATCATCATTATTAGTATTACAATTATTGTTATTGCCATTAATATTATTATTATTATAATTGTTATCATCATCATCATTATTATCATAATTACTGTTGCCTTGTATTTTCGCAAAAATGTTGTTAGTTGTCAGCTCGATCATAAAAGAATGAAAAAAATAATCGTTTTTCCGAAAAAAATCACGAATTGTTGCAAATAGTCACCAAGATCCCCTGATTGCAAGACATCAAACGCACGGACCCGGTCTTTGACAAAGGAAAAGCGGGTAGCGCGGCTTGGAGGGGGAGGGGGAGGGTCAAGGTCGACCTCTGGAGTAGCGGCGGCTCGAGAGGGAAGCGTGTGGCAGGCATCTAAGTGGATCCTCCCACCTGGGCCTCGAGGTCGCATGCCAAACCACGTTTCGCTGATCGCTCTTCTCCTCGTCAGGCTAAACGAGCGAGTTACGTCGCCTATACTTATTATTATTGCTTGATTTACTTATTCTCTCTGCTTTATTCGTTTATTTATTATCTATTTACTTAAGTATTCATTTATTAATTCTGCTTCATTCATTCATTTATTATTAATTTAGTCATTCTGCTTCATTCATTCTGCTTTATTATTCATTTAGTTATTCATTCTGCTTTATTATTCATTTAGTTATTCATTCTGCTTTATTATTCATTTAGTTATTCATTCTGCTTTATTATTCATTTACTAATTTATTCATTTTATCTTTCTGCTCCATTCCTTCATTCATTATTCATTTACTTATCCATTCATTTATCAATTCTCCTTTATTCGTCCGATGATAATGGTATTTCACGTAATACACAGTCGATTACGAAGGAAACCTGTGTTATAAGGTGATTCTCTCCAGAAAAACTGAAGACCGGTAGACCCTTTCAGATTTTATACAGTCTCCGCACTTATACTGTAGATACATGCGTCTATATGTATGTATATGTGTATGTATGTAACCAGGTATGTGTGTAAGTAGATGTGTAGATATGTATGTAAGTAAATATGTAGATATGTATGTAACCAGGTATGTGCGTAAGTAGATGTGTAGATATGTATGTAAGTAGATTAGTATATGTATGTAAGTAGATAGGTAGATATGTGACTATGTGATAAGTAGATGTGTATATATCTATGTAAGTAGATATGTAGATATATATGTAAGTAGATATGTAGATATGTATGTATGTACAGTATGTATATATGAATGTATGCAATGTATATATTGTATGTACGTATGTATTAGTACGCATGTAAGTATGTATGACCAGATATACACATGTCTGCAGTAGAAAGAAAAACACGTAGCTAACTGCAGCTTCCTTTCCAGGCTAGGAGGAGGTGCCAGTGCCATCAAGATCCCTCTGGAGGAAATCCTGAACCTCAAGAGCTACGACGGCGCCTTTCGACCCAACACGCACTCCGGTAAGTGAGGGCAGGTCAGGTCAAGACGCTTGTAGTCGGATGGGGTCGCGAGTTGTGTGGTTGAGAGAGGGAGAGGGAGACAAAAGAGAGAGGGGGGGGGGGGAGGGGGAGGAGGGGGAGAGGGGGAGGGGAGGAATAGGAGAGGGAGAGGGGAGAGAGAATGAGTGAGTGAGTGAGTGAGTGAAAATGAATGAAGAGAGAGAGAGAGAGAGAGAGAGAGAGAGAGAGAGAGAGAGAGAGAGAGAGAGAGAGAGAGAGAGAGAGAGAGAGAGAGAGAGAAGAGAGAGAGAGAGAGAGAGAAGAGAGAGAGAGAGAGAGAGAGAGAGAGAGAGAGAGAGAGACGGGAGTTCTGTTATGTATTGAGGAGGCCAGTGAAAAATTAGCAATAATGATTATTTTTCACACAGGAAGATTAATATAGTAATGATAAGCTTTATAATAAGATAAAATTATCAATGTGTGCTGGTAATAATGATACAATAAGCTCATGAAAGACGCAGTTTTAAAAGTATCGAGTTTGTAATTGTTCTGGTAATACTGTTGTGCATTAATGGATACCAGTATAATTGATGAAGAATATATTATACTTGATATTTTAATTATACTGTTTATAGTTTATAGTTTAAATTCTCTAGAGGATAAATATTTCTATGGAATTCAAAGGTCATGTATGATTAGATGACATAATTGTCTGTTGTTTATATTTCCTGTTCCATATCATTTAACACCGTTTTGTTGACCGTCTGGAAAAAAGAAAAAAAAATTAATTGATTTGTTCTCAGTTGTTGAGTAAGGGAGGATTTATGTAGCATAAATACATAAAATAAATAAAGATCATATATATATACATACACACACACACACACACACAACTACACAACACACACACACACACACATATATTATATATATATATATATATATATATATATATATATATATATATATGTATGATAAATAATTACAGTTTATGTGATTCAGAAATACTTGAGTGAATGGGCGCCATTTTTTAAAAGATATCAGCTGATATTCGTCCGCCAGGATGGAAAATAACTAAGGGTCTCAAATTGATCAGTAATGTTTAAAAATATGATACCACCAAGTGATATGTGATATTATTTAACATATGTTATATATACCCTCCATCTCTAATATTTACTCATCAATAATTATTTATACTTAACTACTGGTGACTTGATAGAGTTACAGCTCACTGGCGGACACGAAAGTAGCACATTTATCATTGGAGGTTTTATAAGACGTGGCGTCGTTCAAGCTGACAAGTTACATCTTCATCACGGACTGACCCGTTCGCTTTGGCACGACATGGCTCAGAAAAATGAGATTGCCTGTCATGTCGCTGACTGGGTGTCGCGCGTGGCTCTTTTTTGGCGCGAAAGTTCATTCTTTCCCGCGTTTTTCTTTCATTTTCTTTTCTTCTTCTTTTTATTTATCATTATGATTATTTTAGATTGTTGACAGAGCCTACACACTAAATTATGTCTCAATTACATCGAATACTGTATAATCGTGTATGTTATATGCAATGATTTTTGACTTTGAAATAGAGAACAAATTAATAAATAAGGAATATATATATATATATATATATATATATATATATATATATATATATATATATATACACATACATACATATATACATATTCATACACACACACATACGTTTTTTGGACGAAAACGTAAATGATCTGTAGTAATTATTAAAAGCAACAGACGGGTAACTTATTAACATGTGGTCTTTTGACTACCTAGAAACATTTATCTATTGAAAAGTGTGAGGCCTAAGTAGTATAAATAATTCCTTGACCAGAGGTATTATCCATAGATCAATTATCAAGTCGCGCATTAACATTTAACATGAAACTAAGTTAAAAGATGTCTTCTTCTTCATACACTTTCTGTTGCGTTTCATTAATAAGATAAGATTATGAGAGAAAACATTGTCAAGAAAGTATTTCAAGTTCCTATATTAGATTTGTTTATCTGTCAACCGGGTTTATAATGGTATGCAAAGATGTCTTCAGTCTTAACATATAAATTCCATAAATATGAATGTGTAATTTATCTACACCTTTTTTTGTCACCTTTACCCCATTGTAAAAGGTTTTTATTATAGCATGTACAATAACATGGACATTACCAATCCCAGTACAATGAAAAGCAAATATTATCTTTGACAAATAATTATGCTGTGTTTGTCTTCAGGTCCAACATACGTCAACGTGACACTCTTCATCGACTCCATCAACGTTGATGATAAGAAGCAGGTCAGTTGGTTTGCTTCTCTCGGATGTATTTGTTTGTATATGTGTGTGTGTGTGTGTGTGTGTGTTACTTTCTGTATATCATTTGAGGTTATACATATATATTTATATATATGTATATATGTACACGTACATATATATGCACCTTAAAAATTTCGTGCATGCATACATATATGTATGCACACACACACACACACAACACACACACACACACACACACACACACACATATATATATATATATATATATATATATATATATATATATATATATATATATATATATATATATATATATGTATATATATGTATATATATATATATATATATATATATATATATATATATATATATATTATATACATATATATACATATATATGATATATATGTATATATATACATATATATGATATATATTATATATGTACATATATATTTATATATATCTATATATATGTACACATATATGTAATACATACATGTATACATAATATATATATATATATATTATAATATATATATATATATATATATATATATATATATATATATATATTCTTCATCATCTTCTATGAACCTATATATGTATCTAACCGTCAGCGTATCGATATAAACCTTTGAGTCTTTACAACACAGGTGATAGGGATCTCGGGCGAACTCCTGCAGGAATGGGTCGACCAAAACCTTCAGTTTCAGTTCCAAGGACCAAGTTTCCTCCCGTCCGTGGAACTCTCAGGTCAGTCTCGGCGAAGGCTCTGGTGTAAGAGACTGCTGTGCTGGAATAAATCCTATGTTGGTTTCATGATGGTATGGCGTATATACATGCATGATACATATGTGCACACTCACACACATATATATATGTATACATTTGTGCACACATACACATATATATAATGTACAAGCTCATAAATCCACATACACACATATGCGTGCATGTGTGTGTAGATTTATACATTTTTTCTTTTAATCCGTTTGCCTCAGAGCGAGTATAAGAAATGTAATAAATCTTGCGGGAAATGATGCATTGCTCTTTAATGGCTCTTTGAGCTGGCTTGTAAGCTTTTAAAAATGAAGGGAAGAAAAGGGGCAGTTGGGAAGAGGGGGAGATACGTAGACATGAGATAGGAAGAGGCTAAGAATGAAGGAGAGGGGATGGAGGAGAGAGAGAGAGAGAGAGAGAGAGAGAGAGAGAGAGAGAGAGAGAGAGAGAGAGAGAGAGAGAGAGAGAGAGAGAGAGAGAGAGGAGAGAGAGAGAGATATAATAAATAGATAGATAGGTAGATAAATAAATTGATAAAAAAAAATATATATATATATATATATATATATATATATATATATATATATATTATATATATATATATAGAGAGAGAGAGAGAGAGAGAGAAGAGAGAATAGATATATAAATAGATGGATAGGTAGATAAATAAATATGAAAAAAAAAAAAAAAAAAAAAAAAAAAAAAAAAAAAATATATATATATAATATATATATTATATATATAATATATATATATATATATATATATATATATATATATATATGATATGAGAGAGAGAGAGAGAGAGAGAGAGAGAGAGAGAGAGAGAGACAGAGAGAGAGAGAGAAGAGAGAGAGAGAGAGAGAGAGAGAGAGAGAGAGAGAGAGAGAGAGAGAGAGAGAGAGAGAGAGAGAGAGAGAGGAGAGACATTAGGAGAGAAACAGACTAATAGAGAGATAGATCGATAGATAGAAATAGATAAGTTTATAGCATGAGAGACAGATAAATAGATAGAGAGATACATGGATATACTGAGAGAAAGGAAACTGGAGAGGCAGAGAAGCAACGAGACAGCAAGAAAGAGTGAACGAGAGAGAAAAACACGTCAAGAAGTCTTTCAAAAATAATTGTTTATAATTGCAAGACTTCAGAGAGAGAGAGAGAGAGAGAGAGAGAGAGAGAGAGAGAGAGAGAGAGAGAGAGAGAGAGAGAGAGAGAGAGAGAGAGAGAGAGGAGAGAGAGAGAGAGATTGGGCTCTTGATTTTATAATGGACTGTTTTCGTCCTCGTTACGACCTTCAATGCGGTTTTGTCTCCTCAAGGAATTTCCAGTTGGATTCTCCAGTCTAGGATAAATCTGGTGAAAAGTCCAATTGGATTTTATGCAGTTTGTAAATCTTTCTTGTTTTATTGATATTCTATTGAGGTCATTAAAAAAATATATTTCCTATTTTAGTTTCCTTTCATTTTATTGTCATCTTTTCTATCTTAACCTACCATTTAGTTTTTGTTTCCTATTTTGATACTCCATTCAGTTCATTTTTTCATCTTTTCTTTTTTAACCTCCCATTCACTTTATTATTTTCCCATTCCTCTCATTCTAACCATCCATTCACTTCATTCCCTTCTAATATATTCGTAACTCGTTAAAAAATCGAAAACCTGAACTTCTCTCCTGACGAAGTTTTCTATGACCGTTTCCTGCAGGCGTCTCGGGCGCAAGCATCTTAAGGCAAGTGTGGCGACCTGACCTGGTGGCGGGGAAGGAGCTGGAGGCGCGAGAACCCAGTTCGAACCTCGAATTCCTCAGGATCAAGAACGACGGCCATGTGGTGTGGACACAGAGGCAAGGGAGTAGATATTTTGTTTGTGCGGGTGTATGTGTTGTTTTATATGCACATACACATACATATAAATATATTGTGTGTATGTATGTGTAAGTTTGTATCTATTCATGAATGTAGGTATGTATTTATGTCTGTATGTGTGGTGATATATAAGTGGAGAGAGAGAGAGAGAGAGAGAGAGAGAGAGAGAGAGAGAGAGAGAGAGAGAGAGAGAGAGAGAGAGAGAGAGAGAGAGAGAGAGAGAGAGAGAGAGAGAGAAAGAGAAAAAAATAAAGAAGTAAGGAAATCTTTCTCCATTTTCCCTACTTTCTCTCTCCCTCTCCTTTCCTCTCCATCTTTCTCATTCTCTTTCTTTATATCCGTCTTTTTACCTCCCTTCCTCACTCTCTTATCCACCCCTCTGTTCCCTTCTCTTATTTCCTCATTTTGTCTGGTTCTAGAATGACAGGAATTCATTAGTGACAATTTCATTTATATTAATCATATCACTTGAATCTTAAGTACACGTAAAAAGTGATGCAGTACAATTTAATTTCATCTTGCCCGTCTTTTACGATGTAGATATCCTCTTTCTCTATTCTTGTTCAACTTTTCCCGAATATTAATATCTCTTCGTCATTTTTAATTCCTTTTTTTCTAGATATTTTTAAAAAGAACAATAATGGTGGTAATAATAATTATTAGTATTATATGTTTTATTTTTTTATTCAATTATTTTTTGCTGACTGTCAGCACCTCTTTGTCTATTTTTTTTTTCTTTTCTTCATGCCAATATCTCTTTGTCTATTTTTTTTTCCTGACTTAGGGCATCTTTATTTTTTTCCCTTTCAGTACGTCTTTGTATATTTTTTTTCCTGACTCTCATTACCTCCTTGTCTATTTTTTTTTATTGCCAGTACCTCCTTGTCTATTTCTTTACGTACTTATTTTTTCCCGTATTTTCAGTGCCTCTTTGTTTAATCTTTTCTTTTTTCCTGACTGTCAATGCCTCTTTGTTTAATCTTATTTTCTTTTTCTTCCTGCCTCTTAGAGCTTCTTTGTTTAATCATATATACTTTTTTCCTGACTGTCAGGGTCCGTTACTCGTTCCCGTGCCACCTCGACCTCCAAGTCTACCCTCTTGGCAGTCACAAGTGCATCTTGAAATTACATAGCTGTGAGTATTCAGAAACATTCCATATATTTTGTAGTTGATTGATATCTCCTTTCTCTGTCTTCATCTCTGCCTATTTTGAGAGCAATGAAATCCACCTGTTTAGACTTTTCAGCTGTTTATTATCTTCCTTTGTATCTGTTTCCGTTGTTGTCTATTAGGAAAAAAAGATGAGACCCTTCTGTTGTGATGACTCAGCAGTTTATTGACTTTTATTTACCTATTTCCGGTATTCTATGGAAAAGCCATGAAATCCACCTGTATTTTTTGCACTGATCAGTGTATTGAACTTTTATCCATTTCCGTCTCGGCCTCTTTAAAAGCCCCGACATCCCCCTGTATTTTTGTTCTCAATGATCACTCGTTTCCTCCTCCACCGTTACGTCGATTTCTGACCCTGAAACCCTCCCCTTCCCCATGGTTCCTAAAATCCACCTTTTTATCCACTTTTCCTAATCATTTTATCTACCTTTACGTATCTTCTGGCCTCTGATACACTCCCACCCCCTGCCCCCCCCCTCACCCGCCCTCCTTCCAACAGTGGGCTACGAGTCCACCGAGCTGCAACCCCAGTGGAAGGAGGACGCGACCATCGACTACAGCTCGGTGGTTATGTCTCACGGCTACAAGCTCAAGGGGGCCAAGACATCCGCGAAGTCAGTCGTCATCGCTCACAGTAAGTCGTTGGTCGATTTTCGTGTTTTAACGTCGCTAGCTGGTGATGGGGGGCAGGGGGAGGGGTGGTCGTGAAGTCGTCGCTGTTTGGCTTCGGGGAAGATGTTTCTTGTTTTTTTTTTTTTTTTTTTTATATGCTAAGGGTTATTGTTATTGGTGTTATTACGGGAATACTGGTTCTATTGTTTTTTTCATTTGTGTTGTTAATTTGTTATGGGTTATTGTTATTGGTTGTTATTAATTGGTTTATCATTTTCCGTTCGTATTTGAGTTATTATTGTTGCGGTTATTATTATAATCATTATTAATACTGATATTATTGTTAATATTATCATCATTATCATTATTGTTATCATCATATTATTAGTAGTATCATTATCATTATCACTCATTTATCTTCATTTCTGTAGCTGTTATATTGGAAGACTTATTGAAAGAAAACTTTTTCTCCATCACGAAAAACATATAACCCTTTCATAGAATTTCCGTACGATCAAATATGCCAGAATTCCTCCTCTCGATGTGGAAGCTCGATACTCGTTTAAGTTTTTGCAAATCTACAAGTTGCAGACTTAACATACACACACACAAATATATATACATGAATATATACATGTGTGTGTGTGTGTGTGTGTGTGTGTGTATGTGTGTGTGTGTGTGTGTGTGTGCTTTTGTGTGTGTGTGTATGTGTGTGTGTGTGTGTGTATGTGTGTGTATATATATATATTATATTATATATATATATATATATATATATATATATAAATATATATATATATATATATATATATATATATATATATATATATATATATATATATATGTATGTATGTATGTATGTATATACACACACACACATGTATATAAATGAAAGGGGAAGGAAGCAACAATAATATATAAAATTTAATCGTAACGTTTCTAACTCTTCGAGTTCCTTATCGACTGGCAAACTACCAAAATCAACGATTCATTTCAGTTCCGATATATATATATATATATATATATATATATATATATATATATATATATATATATTTGAATTTGGCTGTTTTCTTTTTCATCATTTTTGTATTCGTTACTGCAATTCTGTTTAACGCACACATACGCGTGTGCGTATTAAAGCTTATATATGTATATATATATATATATATATATATATATATATATATATATATATATATATATATATATATATGTTTGTAAGTATATATATATATATATGTGTATATATATGTAAGTATATATGTATGTATATATATACATATATATATATATATTTATATATATAAATATGTATGTATGTATGTAAATACCTATATGCATGTATATGTATGTATATGAATATATGCATACGCACGCAGTATATATATATATATATATATATATATAATATAATATATATATAGTATATATATATATATATTATATATATATATATATATTTTATATATGTATATATATACATATATATATATATATATTATATATAATATATATACATATATATATATATATATATATATATATATATATATATATATATATTATATATATATATATATATTGATGTAACTATATAGATAGATAGATATCCATACATATGTATATACATGTATATATATATATATATATGTATATATACATATATATGTATATGAATATGTATATATATATATATATATATATATATATATATATATATATATATATATATATGTATTCTATATTTAAAAGGCTATGTATGTTTTTTTATATGTATTAAATTTTTGTTTCCGATTCGTTGTAGACTTTCCACTATTTTCTTTACTGTACCGTCAACCGCCTCCATTTTAGATTATAAAATACCCCAAGCATACAAAATGCATTGCTTCAGGCAGAGTACATAACAGGGTTTTCCGCGGATGAAAATCTGTGCCCTGGGTTGACCTTCGCTGTTCATGCATTAGCTGTATAAACTGCTCTCATGCAATAATATGTGCTGTATTATGATAAGAGATTGCCTGTGCTATACGCTCTTTATGACATTTATAAACACGAAAGTTGTTATAAATATTCGAGTTTGAAATATGAAAGATAGACTGATAGAAGGAGAGGGAGAGAGAGAGAGAGAGAGAGAGAAGAGAGAGAGAGAGAGAGAGAGAGAGAGAGAGAGAGAGAGAGAGAGAGAGAGAGAGAGAGAGAGAGAGAGAGAGAGAGAGAGAGAGAGAGAGAGAAGGGGGCGGGAGAAAGAGAAAGACAAAGAGAAATAGAGAGACGGAAACAGAGAAGGTAGAGAAAAGCGTAACATCGAAAGAGAAAGAGAAACAGGCAAGGAGGCAGATAAAACCAGAGACGGAGAGGAAAAGAGAACTGGAGAAAATGCGCAGGACAATTCAGCCAGATCATGTAATCCATCCCAGCAGTCGCAATTTTCTTAACAATATCAGCAAGGTGGTTAACTCGGGGGAAGTGCAGCGGCTGTTCCAAGCAGGAGACAACCTCCCTCTAGGCGGCCATGTTAACTCGCTTAAGTGTCCTAACTGAGGCATTTGCTGTCTGGCCGCGTTCATTCATAGCCCTAATGGAGGAAAACCCTCTTCCTCTCATTTATTCAAATTCCCTGGATGCGAAAAGCACGAAATTCGCCAGTCTAACGGTTTAATATCTTATTCAAATGTGTTATGCATTCGTAGTTGAAACGCTCGATATACATGAGAGATATTCTCAATTTCTGGGATTTTACCCCAGTAAAATTTTAATGAACGCGCTCACTTCTCCGAATGCATGCTCTAATGGCTTCGTTTCAGGAATCAAGACACCAGATATGCTTAAACAGGGGTGGGCGGGGCGGAAAATCGTCGGTTTTTATAACAACTGTGTTTAGATGTAATATAATTAGTTGTGATGAAAGTTATATTGTGCTTATTTGTGTGATGTGGTGATCGTTAATAAGGATTGAGATGGTAATAACGATAATGGTAATAATGATGATAATTGTGATGATAATTGTGATGATAACGATAATGATAATAATGGTGATGATAATCATGATAATGATAATCATAATAAAATGATAGTCATTATTATGATAATAGTAATGACAATGATAATAAAGATCATTAATATGATCATGATAATGATCATGATAATAATAATTTTAATGATAATCATAATAATAATAATAACAATATCAACAGTAATAGCAATGATTATAATAATATCAATGATGATGATGAAAACAACAAAAAAAAAAATAATAATAATGATACCTATAATAACACTAATGATAAAGATGATGGGAAAGATGATGATACCTAAGAAAATACCTAACAAAAAAGAGAAAGAAGATAAAAGATACAAAGATAAAGAAGGTAAGTAAATAAACATTAGAAAAAAAGAAATATGAAAGTAAAAAGATGAATAAATGAATAAATAAATGATCTTGAAAAATATAAATGAAATATGAAAATAGATACTAAATGGATAGATGAGCAAATAAAATGTAAAAAATAAAAATAAAATAGAGAATAAATGCTCTAATAATAAAAGAAACATAAGAAAATGAAAATAA
>NW_020868861.1:482540-487540 GCF_003789085.1 Penaeus vannamei
CTCGGCTTCGCTGCTCGCTCTCGGGCTCTCGCTCTACTCGCTCTCCCGCCCTCGCCTCTCAATCGCTCCCCCATCTCCTCCCTCTTATAAGGAGGCGAGATAAAATCAGTCCCACTCTCGAAAATAGACCCACTCCTCCGTGTTACAATTAAATACTCTTTTGCCGTTTCTTCTTCGCACAGTGCAACCTCTCTGAAGCCATAACAAGAAGAGAGTATGCATTTATCCCAGAGATCTCCTATTATCCTTTCCTTCTCAATCCCTACGGCACAGGTGGGTAGGTTTCTCTTATCACCGATATACATCCTATCCTCCCTTCCCTTCATCCTACGACAGTGGGTAGGTTTCTCCTTATCCCCGAATATAATCGCCTATATGCCTCCCTTCCCTCAGTCCTACGATAGGCAGGTCCTTTTAATCCCGACCCAATACCTCCTCCTCCAGACCTTACGACAGGCGAACGGACCTTTTATCCCGATCTAAATACTCGCTCCCTCCTTCCATCCTACGTAACAAAGACGAACAGATCGCTTTTTATTCCCGATCTAATACGCTCTTCCTCATCCCCACGACAGGCGGTCGAGGTGTTCAACAGGGACGTGCCTGACCTTACATCTTCGTGGCCACCGTCGAGAGCGTGGTCGTCGACGTCCTGGCTCACCTGCCCACCAAAGGACGCCGTCGCCGCCCTCCTCGTGCCTTTGCTCTGCGGGTCAGAAAAACGCGAGGGTAAAGATCCTTGAGAGATAGGGAAGGAGAGGAGAGGTGAGAGAGCGGAGAGGGAGAAGGGCAAGAGGGAGGGAGTAGCGGAGGGAAAGGGAGAGGAGAGGAGATGGGAGGGGGGAAGGGGAGAGGAGAGGACGGGGGACGGAGAAGGTAGGGAGGGATGGAAGGAGAGAGGGGGAGGGGCGAGGGGAGGAGGAGAGGAGAGGAAAAAGGGAGGGCGAGGGATGTGGGAGCGGGGACAAGGTGGGGGAAACAGGGAGAGGGCAGGGGGAAGGGCGAGTTGGAGGGGAAAGGGAGAGGAAGGAAAAAGGAGAGTGGAGTTGGCAGGGAGATGGAGGAGATGGAAGAGGGAAGGCGGATGGAGAGGGAGAGGAAAAAGGAGAGAGAAGCAGGGGCCAGGGAATATGGAGAGGGAGGAAAGAGAGTGAGGGGGGGGAGGGAGAGGGATGGAGAGGAGGAAGGAGAGAGGAGGGGGAGGGGGAGAGGAGGGGGAGGGGGAGAGGGAGGGGAGGGAAGGGGGAGGGAGGGAGAGGAGGGTAGGGGAGAGGGAAGGAGAAGGGGAGCAATGACGAGAGGAGATGGAGGGAGGGAGAGAGAGGAGCGAAGCGGGCAGGGAGCCGGGAGGGAGGGAGATGGAGAGGGAGCAGGGAGGGAGAGATTGGGAGGGCGAAAGTATTAGACCAGATAGATAGAAATGAGAACGAGAGATAAGAGTAGACTAGATATACAGGGAACAAGAAGTTAAGTTATGAGAATAGATAGAGAAGCGTAGAAAGATAGAATTGACTGAAGAATTGAAGAAGATAGATAGAGATGAGGAAGCAGGATGATTAGAGAAGTCTGTAGAAATCATGTCGTTCAAGAAAAAGATAGACGATGGTACTGTTATGGTTTAAGATATTCGAGAAGATGTTGATTCATTTACTGTATGAAGGTAATGGGAAAGGTATATATATATATGTATTACATTACGAACTAGGGAAAAGTAGAAAGCCCTATACATACATGCATACAACATACACAACACACACACACACACACACCATATATAGGTTAATACAAAAAAGTATAATGATAGATATATTATATGAAAAGATATAATAATCATATATATATATAATATATATATCATATATATATAATACGATATATATACACATACCCACACATGGTGTAGAGTATTATATAGATGAGAATATTACTTATCTACTCGAACTGACAAAAAGCGCATCGACAGCTCCTTGCGAGGGACTCTAGCGTCCACGACCCAGCGCCGATGTCTTATGCAAGCCCTACCTGAAAGGGAAGCAACTACCGAGGCACAAGGGCCCGTAGGCCCCTGGGCTCGACGCTGCTTCCGCGTCAGCGTCTACCCGCCAGTTGCCGGTGCCTGGTACCGCCACGTAATACGTGAAGGAATATAACGTCAGTGACAACTAGAGTTCAACGTGTACAAAGAGAACGATTCGCAGGCGAGAGAGAAAGATATAGAGAAAAGTAGCGAAACCCCCTCACGAATCAGCCGAATATTGTAACTATCGAGAAGGTGTGAACTTAGAAGGTGATATCAGGCTTCAAGGGCGTCGCGGCGGGAGAGAGAGAGGACCCCCTGCAACATCAGATGAATCTTAACTTCGAGTGTGACTTAAGTTTATTCTCTTACGAAGTTTTAGAGATCGAAGAAGGGTGGAAGATGTGTCTAAGGGAATAGGTCATTTGAAGGATTTTTTTTTTTTTTTTTTTTTTTTGAGGAGGAGGACGGCACACCATGTCGTAAAGATTATGCAAGTTAGGAGTATTTAATTTGTTTTTTTCGTCTCTTTTTGTAAATTCCTTCTCTTCAGTATTATTTTACGCTACTTACAATACGTCTTTTACTTATAGTTAAGTATTGTACAGGAAATTGAATTTTGCGTTTACCTCTAGTATTCATATATTCTGTTTTCCATTTTAGATGAAATATCACTCAAATCACTCTAAAGAAAAATAGTCCATATCATCTATAAAAATGTCATTTTAGAGTAAGACTTTAAGGGTTATAAAGAATTATTGTAAAAGTAAAATGATTTGGATGAAAAAACGATGCTATATTTTCGTTTCTAAGAGGGCGGGGCAAGGGTACATTATAACTGGGAAAGCAGGTAAGAAAATCATTCATTCGGGGAAAAAAATATATATATTCTGATTTTGCATCTATTGTTATCTGATTTGATAGATCCTGCAGCAATGATTATGGAGGTACATGGTCACATTTTTTTTTATTTTCATTTTTTGTCATTATGGTTTATATGCAAAACCATCATACTTCCGCCACATCATTAACACTTAAATTAGCACCATTGCAACGGCAGAATCGATTTATCTATCGGTCTTTTGTGAGAGATAAGGCATCCTTTCATATAACTTAAGCATTGATCTCCCTCACCGATTCACAAAGCAAACAAACAAACAAACAAACTAATCCTCTAAGTCAGCTAGATGATTTTTTAAAAAGCTTAATGTTAAACTGACAAAAACCTTGTTTAATTTTCCACACTTCCCTTAGTGTTATCTGAACGTCCTGTGGAATGGTTTGATTCCCTGTTGTTATAACCAGTGTGGAACAACAGATACGCTATTGTTTCTATAACAGTTTCTGTGAATGGATTTGGGATTTATAGCGTCACTGAAATACATCCAAAATGTGCGATAAATAACTTTCAAATGGCATTATTGGAATTATAATTAAACCGAAACAAGAGGACCGAAGAATTACATAAAGTCGATTCGCTTTGATTTTATAAAGGATGCCTGTGACAAATTTAAAATAAGATACATTAAGTTTCTCTTTACATTTAATAAACGACGGCATAAGGTGTTCACATGCTCGCACATTGGCTCAAGACAGCGTGGACATCAAGGGGCTACGGTCACTACAAGGAGCCTTAATTAAATCTGAAATTATTTGAAGACTCTTTCTCTCTTACTCTCCACTTCTCTTTTTTTTCTTTCTCTCTATTTCTCACCCTCTCTCTCTCTCACTCTCACTCTCACTCTCACTCTCACTCTCACTCTCACTCACTCTCACTCTCACTCTCTCTCTCTCTCTCTTTGAACCCTTTCGGAAAAATTTCTCTTTGTGTTCCTATTTATGTAAAAACTCCAATACCAATATTTCAAAATTTATCCTCAACCCTTTCGGAAATACTCCAAGACAATACCCTCTCACTTTTATTTTTATGTATTGTCATTAGAGTTTACGCATTTAAACATAAAAAACAAGTAACTCTTAAAAACACCGTCTTGAAAGAAGAGATATGGGGTACACGATATTTAAAGAGCACATACTTAATCTCTCTCTCTCTCTCTCTCTCTCTCTCTCTCTCTCTCTCTCTCTCTCTCTCTCTCTCTCTCTCTCTCTCTCTCTCTCTCTCTCGCCTTCTTCCTTGGTCTTTCCTCGCCTCAATGTATTTGGAAATCAGACAAATCGAATCCTTAAATTCCTTAGCTTGTTTCGACCCGAAGCAATTGCCGTCGCTAGGGTAAGGTTATAGATATTACTGTGTTACTTTTAATGCTTACTTACGAGCATTGTGACCTGTGGGAAGAGAGGTGATAAAGATGTTGTAGAAAGACAGAAATAAATACAAATAAAACTTACACCGTGTTTCATATCCTATCATCGAGTTACGGAGTATTAAATACATTTATTTCCTCTTTACGATGACACGGTCGGATTAAATGAAGAATTTAGACTGAATGCGTAACGACAATAGAGGACCGTGTGTGTGTGTGTGTGTGTGTGTGTGTGTGTGTGTGTGTGTGTGTGGTGTGTGTGTGTGTGTGTGTGTGTGTGTGTGTGTGTGTGTGTGTGTGTGTGTGTGTGTGTGTGCGTGCGTGCGTGCGTGCGTGCGGTGCGTGCGGTGCGTGCGTGCGTGCGTGTGCGTGGCGTGTGTCCATTATCCGTATGCTCCAAGGATTTCGTAATAATGTGTATAGTATAAGAGCCACTTCGCTATTCAGAGAAGCTTAGTGTGAATGTTGTGCACATCAAATGACCCTTTTAAAATGCCACTGACAGTACATCGCTGATACACACATGGGCTGGAAATAAAGCGTAGTACAAAGGGAAATAATTTGTGAATTTCATGATCACCGTAAAAATATTAATTTCATGCATGTTATACATTGGTATCACTACAATGAAGTTACATTCATTCAAGTTAAAAGTAAATGGTTTTCAAAAATATTTCAGAAAATATATAGATCACAGATATTGCACTTTGAACTTTTGA
>NW_020868862.1:0-5000 GCF_003789085.1 Penaeus vannamei
TGAAGAGGGACGAGACCGACAGAGGGACCCTGAAAGGGAAACACCTTGAGTGACATTTCTGACACTTTGTACTCCCCCCTCCTCTTCTTCCCCATCTCCTTACGCTTAATCCCCCTCCTCACTCCATTCTTCCTCGCTCCCTCCCCCTCTTATTCCTAGCTCTTCCACCTCTTCTTTACCATTTCATCCTTACCGACTGTCGTCTATTCCCTTACTCTTTTCTTTCTCTTTTTCCTTTCCTTCCCCTCTTCTTCCGCCACCCCGAGTCTTATTTTACCTCAACATTTCCCCTCTTCTCACCTGCTTTTTATCCAGATTCGTTATCTTCCCTTTCTCTTCTCAAGTTATCCATAATCGCGTATCCTCACCTTCATTCTCGCCCTCCTTGTTCCGTTTCATTGCTTCGCCCCCTGTCTCCTTCCCTGTCCTTTTTCTACCTCTTGCCATCTCTCATTTCCATCCCTCATCCACTCTCTTCCACCCTTTCTCTCCTTAAACCGTCTCATTTCCCCTCCTTCACCACTTCTTTTCCTCACTTTTTTTCCTTTACACGAAAACTCGCTGATTTTGTGTCATTTTTCCCCTCCTTTCTTCTCCGCACTCTCCATTCCCCTCCTTATCTGTGAGAGTCGTCCCACATCAAGACGTACCCTCGGTCTATGGTCTTGCTGAAGGGACATCTTCCCAGGCATCCTCTCAAATTATGCCCTTTTCTCTGACAGCCCAGGTCGACTGACACTATTCCGACGCACACAACACGGCACCACTACAAGAGACGTATACGACCGAACGCACTCATACACAGGAATTTGCTCTTTCCCTGCATCCTAAGACGCCCCTTTTGTTCGCCCGTCGTTGTGCGGATGTCTCTCCTTTCTTGTGTTCGCCTTAGTTTATTCAGATTGTCTCATGCGTGTCTTCTCTCTCTTCTTCTCTTTCTATTTTCCCTCTCTCGCTTCCGCCTCTCTCTGCTTATCGATGCTCTCTTCTCTCCTCTCTCTTCTTCTCTTCTCCTCCTCTCTCATTCTCTCTCTCGTCTTCGTCTTTCGTCATCTCATCTCTCCATCTCTTCTCTCTCGTTTTCTCTTTCTCTCCTATTCCTGTCTCTTGTTTGTAAATTGTATGCTCTTCAACTATCTCTTTTGCTCATCTCCTAGTGTTTCTGATCTTTCTCCTTCCATCTCTTATTTTCCCTTTCTTTCTCCCTTCCAATCTTCTGACCCTCTTCTGCTTCTTGCGTCCCCGATTCGGATTACCCCCTAACCTATCTTTTTTCTCCATCCTCTCCGCCGTCCCACTTCTCCTCTCCTCTCTTCCTTCTCGTATATCCTCTATTTCGTGCTGTGCCTGTCGTCCCCTTCTCCTCCTCTCTCCTCCTCCTCTCTTCCTTCTCAGACCTCGTTCTCTCTGCCCGTTTCTCTCATTCCATCATCTGTTCCTTGGCCTCCCACTCTCTACCTCCACTCATTTCCTCTTTCTCGACCTCTTATCATCTGCCCGTCGCTCTCTGCTCCCATCGCTTTTTTCCTCTCTCCTCTCCCTCCCCCCTCTCGTCTCCTAAACTTTTTTCTCGACCTCCTTCTATCTGGCCGCTTTCCCCCTACCACTCGCATACTTTTTAATCCTCTCACTCTTTGTCCCTTCCCTAAGTATTGTCTTCTTTGAATGATGTTGGTGTATTGTCCTATCGTGCTCCTCTTCTTAGCCTCTTTTCCTTTCTTCGCGGACCTGTTCTCTCGCCTCACCGCCACCTTCCCACCTTCTCCCATTCTTCTCCCATCGCCCCTCTATCGTCTCTCCCCAACTCTATTCAACGACGCTTGTAATTACTGTAAAAGTGCATTTAATTATGTTCTTCGCTCATCGATACTCTACGATCTCTTGTTTATTGAATATCGTCTGTGTCCTCTTCATTGTTCTAAATTTTATTGCTACGAGGCGGACAATTTAGGACCGTGCTGGATCTGTCTTCTGTCTCCTTCTCCTTGATCTCCTTTGCTCGCTCTTCTGGTTCCTTTTAATTTTCTTCCTTGCACACTCGTTTTCTCGTCCTTTAGCTCCTTATGTTTTCTCCCTCTCTGCTTTTTACGATCTTCTTCCACTGTCTCCTCCGTTTTGGTGTTTAAAAACTAATCATACCCTCGTTTTCTGATAACTGATTTCTGACTTTTTTTCCCGTCTCACTCAATATCATTACTCATCGTCTAAATTATGCCACATTCATTGTCACGGTGCCATTTATACGACCAATATGATCTTGGCATACGTTTTAATCTGTGCAGCAAACACATATGACAGAATACACTAAAGACGTTACATAGGAGCTTCATTTCACATTTACATATTGTACACTCGTAAACATCAACGGTACATACTCACACACAGTGGAAGCAACACAAAGCACACTGCTCCGACATACATAATCGCATACACAAAAGGGTACGACACAACACTAACTACAAACACATTAACACACACAAACAAAACACACTCAATCACATGATCTAACACACGACACATACACACACAACAGAAGTGATGATGCTCCGCGCACACAAACAAGCATACATCAACACACAACTACATAACACACACACACCACACACATCTGCACAGCTTGATGGATACGCACACGCACACACACGTGGCAGCACACACACACACACACACACGTGGGACATAGGGAAAACCTCTCCTCAAAATCCTATATATTTCCCACGCTAGATACTTTCTCGTTCTTCCCTTCTCCTCCTCGTTTCTTATCTTGCATCTGCCTGTTATCTTGACATACACTCATTGTAAGTGAATGTCAATAAAAAATTATATCATCCATTTCTGGTTATTTTCTTTTTTCCTTGTGTGTGTAATTATTTAAGAATGGGTCGTTAAACATTTCTGTTGTTTTTCTCTTTCTTTCTTATGCTTAACGTGTTCTCATTTCAAATGTTTTCACTTGAATATATCTTAATCTACTTTTTTTTATTATGCAAACTTCCTTTGAACTCTTATTCCAAACTCTAATTGTCTTATTTCTTCTTTAAGTCGTTTTTCTTACCACTGTTTCGCGTGTTTCTTTTTCCACTTCTTTATTCTGTTTCTACCCTAAATTATTTTTTTTCTCCTACTTCTCTATTTCCTTTCTTTCTGTTCTCTTTTTATTTTCTATTCTTCTCGTTTCCTCTTCCCTCATTTCCTTCCCTTGTCCCCTCCTCTTCTTCCTTATCCTCCCTCCCCCTTTTCTCTCTCTCTCCCTCACTCCTTCCTCCAATCTCTCTCTCCTTCCCCTACCTCCTCTTACTCCTTCCTTACCCTTCCCTACACCACTCCTTCTCCTTACCTCCTCCACCCACCACCCCCGCCCCCTCGCCTCCATCCCCCTCCCTCAATCTTCTTTCTCTCCCCCGACTCTCCTCCCCTCCCGTTCTCCCCCATTCCCTTTCCTCCCTCCCCTATCTTCTTAACCCCTCCCCTCTGCTCTCCTTCAGCCCCTCTTCAGCCGTCCTCTCATCCTCTCCGCATTCCTCCTTCCCCAATCCTCTCACGCTCCTCCGCACCCACAGTGTCTCGCACTTCCTAAATTATAGCGATGAGACCCTCTTCTAGCTGCCCACTAAATTTTACTACGCGGTTTCCGTTGTTATCTTTTCGTCTCTTCAATTGTCATTTTGCAATATTTTTATCATTATTCCACCTTCTTTTTCATCTTTTAATTCTTCTTGTTGGATCTTTTGTGCTTTTTTCGCTCACTTTACTTTCTCTTCACTCATTTCTCATTCTCTCTTATTTGCTTATTTTATTTCTCTTTTATTCTGCGAAAGCAATTCTGTAGCTGCTATTTCCGCGTCCCACACGTTATCCACTCTATCCTTTACTGCCATCATTTCTTACGTTATTCCCTCTTCCTCTCTTTTTTTGTTTTTTCCTTTATCATCATACACTTCTTTGCTCCTCGCCTCTTTTGCCTCCGCCTCTTCCGGCCGTGGCTAAACACGATATATATCCTTCACTCCTACCACCCGCCCCCCCCCCGATATTTTATTCATCTCTCTTATGTCACCCCATTGCTTCTCCATGCCCAATCATGTCCCCCTCAACGATATAGCCTCTACACACAAATAAAAAACTTCCGTCCACCACTTCTCTGCTTTCTTCTCCCCCCTGCAGGCTTCTTGATACTATACACCTTCCCGCCCCTTGCGTTATCATTGTACCCTTGTCTTCTCCCCTGCGTCCGCTCGTCGTCCCTTCAATACCTCCTGCCGCCACCTCGCGTATCTTATATCCTTTTTTCTTTTCCTGTCTCTATACTCCCACATGTATCGTTTCCTTCCATCTGTCTCTCCCTCTCCGCCCCCCTGACCGTCTCTTAATCATAGGGGTCTTCCCCTCTGCTACAATATCAATGCAATTCCTGCCGTCCTTGTGTCGCTTTCATTTTGCTCGCTTTCCTGTTTCCCTTCTGCCTGTCTTAATCTTCTTCTCTTTTACCCAGACCTAACTTCAATAAATTTCGTCTGTCCTTCATTATCTCCCCATCCTCTGCTCGTCCTTCAGCTGTATGCTATAATACAAAATCTATGTCCTACTACTTCTTCACCCTGCCGTCCTTCGTACCCTTCCCATTCCTTATCACATTACATGACACTCTCGTTTGCTCGCACCATGAAAATCTTATCATCCTTATTCCGCCCCATCCCTCTCGTCGTCCTTCATCGCTCCCCTTCCGACCCCTATACGTTCCCTGCCCCTCCGCCTTCTTGCATCCCCTCATGTATCCCTCGTGTCTTATCCCTGACAAATGGTGCGTGTCTGGTCTGCCTTGCTACTCACACACAACCATCTGCCTCTCACTTGAATCAATTATCCCTCTCATTTCTCATTCGTCTGTCTCGCGAGTGCAATGCTGTGCAACACACCCAGCAACCGACTCCACGAAGCGAGGTCTCCCGGTTTCCCTTCCTTCTTCGAGACGGAAGGAAAATGCACTTTCTTTTTTTCTA
>NW_020868862.1:10000-15000 GCF_003789085.1 Penaeus vannamei
CTCCCCCTTACCTCCCCCTCCTCCCTCTTTCCATATCCTCTCTGTCTCTCCTTCCGTTCCTCTGTCCCCCTCCCCCTCCCTCCCCTCTTCCATCCTGCTCTCTCGTCCCCCTGTCCGCTCCCTCCCCCCTCCTCCCCCCTCCTCCCTCTTTCCATCCTCTCTGCTCCTCGTCCCCTGTCCCTCCTCCCCTCTTCTCCATCCTGCTCTTTCGTCCCCTGTCCCTCCTCCGCCTCCTCCTCCCTCCTCCCTCTCCATCCTCTCTGCCCTCGTCCCCCGCCCTCACATCCCCTACATTTTTGACCGGCTTAATCACCTTTGCTAATTGTGATGACAAGCGTTTGTTTGGAGTCGGGATGGCCAGCAACGTTATCATCCCTCGGGTCTCAATCCTACACAATATTACCAGACCAATGTTCCCCTTAAACGCTAGTCCCGAGCGTCGATTCCATCCCCCCCCCCTTTTTTTTTCTCTCTCTCTCCTATCTCTTTATCATCAATTATTCGTAAATCTTGGTTTCTCCGGCCTACTCCTAAACCTGCATTACATCATCGAGAATGGCTGCCTTTTATGGTAAGGCGAGCACTGCCTCAGCCGTAAAGTTGTTTATGCGTTGTCTGCGAGTACAAAGTTCGCCTTTATGCCCCACTAGTTTCACTTCTGCTTAATCCACTTTCGTGCCTTGCCTCCGGATGCCTCCTGTTTTCAAGGTTTACAGTGTCTTTTTTTATCTTCCTGATTTGGACGTGGAACTTTTCCCCGACTGTTTTAAATGGCCGTTCCGAGTTAATTTCTTTCTTTTTATCTGTCGCCACAGCTCTTGCTCTGAACTTATGTCCCTGTTATCTCTTTCTTTAGTTTTCGCTTCCTTGTTTTTATCTTTTTTCTTCTGTTCTCTCTCTTTCTCTTATCTGTCTATCTTTCTATCTCCCTTTCTTCCTTCTCACTCACTTCTCTCCCTCCCTCCCTCCCTCCTTTCTCTCCCCTCCTCCTCCTCCTTCCTCTCTCTTCCTCCCTCCCTCCCTTCTTTCCTCCTCCCCTCCTTCCTTTCCTCCCTCCCTCCCTCCACTCCTCTCTCCCTCTCTCCCTCTCTCTCCTCCCTCCTCCCCATTCCCTCCCTTTCCCGGACCCCTTCTCTCACCCTCAGCGACCGCCTCCATTAGCAAGCGTCTACAACGTCTCTCATTAACAAACACTCGTATCACGTGTTGTGTTGTACTTATCATTATTATATTGTGCCGGGCCCTCCTGCGCCTCTCTGTAAATACTCCCTTTCAGCCTTCTTCACGTCGCTCCTCTTGCTATATTATCTATATGGTGTCCCTTTTATCCGCTGTGTGAATTCGCTCACTGTGTTTACTATTAGGCGATCTGTTCCCCCCCCCCCCCCATGGGAGAGGTTGTGGGTTTGTGTGTGTGCTCTTGCGTCGGGGTTTGTGGGTAATATGTGTATGGGCGGAGGGAGAGGAGGGAGAGAGAAGAGAGAGAGAGAGAGAGAGAGGAGGAGGAGAGGAGAGAGAGAGAGAAGAGGAGAGAGAGTGAAGAGGGAATGGAATTGTTGGAAAGAAGAGGAGAGAGAGAGGAGGGAGAGACGGGAGGAATGAGAGAGACGAGAAGAGGAGGGGGGAAGGAGAGAGAGAGAGAAGATGCAGAACTCGAGAGAAGGAGAGAGAGAGAGAGAAGATGACGAGAGAGAGAGAGAGAGAGAGAGAGAGAGAAGAGAGAGACGAGAGAGACGAGAGAGACGAGAGAGATGAGAAAAGAGAGAGAGAGAGAGAAGAGGAGAGAGGTGAGAGAGAGAGAGAGAGAGAGAGAGAGGAGAGAAGGAGAGAGAGAGAGAGAGAGAGAGAGAGAGAGAGGGAGGGAGAGAAGAAGAGAGAGAGAGAAGATACCTTAAGCCTCGTACTTTTTTCCAAGCCTGACGTGACAGGAAGTGACATGAAGGTATAACGTTACTTTAGCAAAGACCTTTTACTTGGTATATATCCCATTCCTCCTGAATATTATACACGTGAATTTATATATACAGATATATACTCACATACATACATTTATGCATTTTTATGCAATTACAGGCATACGTTCACACTCACACACACACACTATAGATATATAGATATAGATAGATATATAGATATATAGATAGATAGAGATAGAGAGAGATAGAGAGATAGAGAGAGAGAGAGAGAGAGAGAGAGAGAGAGAGAGAGAGAGAAGAAAAGAAATAGAAGTACATATAGATGGAGAGGAATAGCGGGAAAGAAGGTAGAAAGAGTAGAAAGACCGATAGACAGATAGATAAGTGAGTGCGGGCGGTGAGTTCGAACACCAAAGTGCAACCACAAGTTTAAAACTCCAGACTGCAACAGCAAAAGAAATAAGTATTGACTAGCGCCATCTACGCCATCAATAACTTCCCTGTTGACCGAGTAAACATTTCTTTGCAAAGGTGATGTCATACCTTCGCCAGGTGCCATCGCTTTGGCAGGGTATGGCAGCTTCATGGCAGTTATGTATAAGTGGCACTCGCATAAGATGGAAGTTTGAATGCTCGTCTTATCCCACTCGGCACTCTGGGAGACTGACGGACGAGGTGCTCCATTATCTGATAGACAGGGGTGCCTCTTCTGGCTCTTATTAGATAGAAGTAGATGAGTTCCTTCCCGATCTACTCCCCCTCATGAGGTAGAAGGATGGGTATCCCCTTTTCCGGGTACCTCTCCACCATGAGATTGAGGTGGTGTGTCTCCTCTACCTCCTAACCCCCATGATTTGGAATTACGTGTATTTCTTAACTTCCCCTATACACATGGGTGTTGTTTTCCTACGCCATCCCCATGAAAGTATGTCCTATCCATTCGGTGGAAGTATGAATACCGCCCTATACATTACCCATGATATGAAAGATCCCCCGCCAACCCATCCCCCCAAAAGGTATGACATAATGGAATATTTGTGTAGCCTCCCCTATATATATATATAAAGGGTAGTCTTCCGACGCCATACCCCTGAAAGTAAGTCCTACACCCATTCAGTGGAAGTATGAATAACCTCCTCCTCTTTACCCATATGAATGTATGGGTTCCCCTAGCAACCCTTCCCCACAAATGGTATAATATAATAGCTCCTCTCCAAGCTCCTATAGTAGGGGTCGGCAACCTTTTGAGTAAAGTGTGCCAGTTTATAATGAAGGCCTTCTTATTCATAACCTTGCGTGCCAGTTTCCTTTCAGCACTGTATACCCAAATGTATTTTCCTACACATGCATAACATAAATGTAATATTTCTGTGGCATTTAGTATTCTATGTAACAAAAAAAAAGAAAAGAAAAAAAATGTATATGATCTATGATTTTAGATTTATAATCATCATATTGATATCTGGACACACTGAGCTTCAAACAGCCCTGAGAGCCACTGCGATGGGGGCTGAGGGTATGCTGCATGTGTGAAAACATCTGGCTCACATTGGTATGTAGATCCAAATGCTGATAGCAATCCAGTAACTTGATATGGAGGCTGCATGATCATTCGCAGTAGATTCCAATATTTCTCGATTTTAAAATTTAGCTAACCATAATAAGACTCTCTCTCTCTCTCTTTCTCTCTCTCTCTCTCTCTCTCTCTTCTCTCTCTCTCTGTCTGTCTCTCTCTCTCTCTCTTTCTATCTCTCTCTCTCTCTCTCTCTCTCTCTCTCTCTCTCTCTCTCTCTCTCTCTCTCTCTCTCTCTCTTTCTCTCTCTCTCTCTCTCTCTCTCTCTCTCTCTCTCTCTCTCTCTCTCTCTCTCTCTCTCTCTCTCTCTCTCTCTCTCTCTCTCTCTCTCTCTCTCTCATATCATTTTGCTGTTTAACTTTTTTCTTTGCTCCCCTGAATCACAAAGCGTGCCATAGACAAGCGCTCTGCGTGCCAAGTCTGGCACTCGTACCAAAGGTTGCCGACCTTTCTTCTATAGCATGCAAGCACCCTGCCGTCTTATCTCTATGAAATATAATTTATATCGCCCACACCCCCACTGAGATAGGAGTACGAACGCTTTCTATCCCCGACCCCTTATGAGATGGAGATGTGGGTGCATCCCTACCCCCACCCCCACCCATACCCCTCATCTCCAACCATACTCTTCCCCTTCCCCTCTTTCCTCGTCCTTGTGCCCCGAGGGTGAAGCGTCCCTTAGCCCACGCTATATCATTTTCGTCTTCTATCGCAACACTTATTCTAATGACGCACTTGTGCTGAAGAGAGACGATGTGCCAAGGGATCTACTAAAATTAAAAATGAATGAATGAATGAATAAAGAAGAGATGATAATGATGATAGTAATGATAAAGCAATAATGACAATAATGATAGCAATATTGATAATAACAATAATAACGAAAATAATAATAATGATAATAGTAATAATAATGATAGTAATGATGATGATGATGATAACAGTAATGATAATGATAATGATGACAATAATAACAATAGTAGTAATAATAGTAATAATAATAATGATAATAATAATGATAATGATAATAATAATAATGACACTAGCAATAACAACAATGATAACAATAATGATAATATTATCTTTAACAATAACGATAATAGAAATAAAAATGAGAAAAATCACGAAAAGTTGTGGTTACCTTCTTACCTTCCGCTCCCTCCCCCAAAGCCTTCCCTTTCGAATTATTATAAAAGTTTTGAAAAAAGGAGGAAAAAAAAAAGTTTTCTTTTCATAACTGTCTGAGGCCTTAAACATATATGAAAGACGCAGGTTCATTCCTAGTGAAAATATCCCCCCCCCCCCTCCTCCCCCTTCCCCCTTTTTCACCATGACAGGAAAGTGGGGAATTCGGGGGGGAGGGGAGGGAGGGAAACGAAAGGGATGGAGGGAAGAAGGGGGAAGGGTAGAGGGGAGGAGGAGGAAGGCAAAGAAGGGAAAGAGGGGATGGGGGGAGAAAGGGGAGGGGGGAGGAGGAAGGGAAAGAAGGGGAATGGAAAGGGATGGATGGG
>NW_020868862.1:20000-22500 GCF_003789085.1 Penaeus vannamei
TATATATATATATATATATATATATATATATATATATATATATATATATATATATATATATATATATATATATATATAATATATATATATATGTATATGTATGTGTGTGTGTGTGTGTGTGTGTGTGTGTGTGTGTGTGTGTGTGTGTATGTCACACACACACACACACACACACACACACACACACACACACACACACACACACACACACACACACACACATATATTACATATATATATATATATATAATATATATATATATATATATATATATATATATATATATATTATATATATATATATGCACACACTCACTCCTCCCTCTCCCTCCCTCTTTCGCCCCTGCCCCTATTCTCTCTCCCGTCCTCTTCCTCTTTTTTCTCTCTGTACACTCACCCATTGTACCTACAGCCCCTGCATGAGATAAAAGAGCGAGAGCCCCTGCCATCCCCAGCAGACGCGAAAGTGTAGGTCAGTTTCCAGGGAATCCACAACCCAACCGCCTTCAACTCTATGGGAAAATTTCTGCCCCCTCCGATACAATTTTTTTTTTCATTCGTGCCTCCCTTCTTTTGTTTGTTTGTTTCTCTATCTGTCTCTCTTTGTCTCTCTCTCTCTCTTCTCTCTCTCTTCTCTCTCTCTCTAACTCTGTTTTTTTTTCTTTCTCTAACTCTCCTCTCCTGTCTATGTATATATATATATCTATATATATATATATATATATATATATATATATATATATATATATATCTGTCTTTGTCTCTCTCTCTCTCTCTCTCTCTCTCTCTCTCTCTCTCTAACTCTCTCTCTCTCTCTCTCTGTCTCTATTCTGTCTTTTCTAACTCTCTCTTCTGTCTGTCTGTCTGTCTCTCTTTTTCTCTCCCACCCCCCTCTCTCTCTTTAATTGTTTTTTTTTCTCTTATTCTCTCTCTCTTTGTTTCCACCCCCCTCTTTGGCCTCTCTCTCGCTCTCTCTCTCCTCTCTCTCTCTCTCTCTCTCTCTCTCTCTCTCTTCTCTCTCTCTCTCTCTCTCTCTCTCTCTCTTCTCTCACCTTCTCACCCACTCTCTCCCTCCGCCCTCCTTCCCTTCCACCAACCCTCTCTCTTTCCCACCATCCGTCCATCCTCCCATCCCCCCACCCCACCCCCCTTTCTCTTCAGTTCTCCAAACTGCATGTTCATTTCCCTTCTGGAAAAGCATTTCAGTTCCCTTGGCATCAGGTATACACTTCCTCCCTTTGTTCATTTCAGTCTTATGAGGGTGAGAATATACTTGTTTATCTACTTTTCTTACCTTCTTTTATTATACTTATTACTGTTATCATTGTTCTTGTTATAATCATTATCATTATTATTACCATTATCCTTATTATTATCAATACTATTGTTGAATTATCATTATATTAATATTGCTGTTGTTTCAATGATGTTATCATTATTATTATCATCATAATTATTATTGACATAGTTGTTGTTTAATAGTAATAATAATAAGTCAGGATAGTAAGTAAGGATAAAAATAATAATAATGATATTATAAGATAACAATAATAATAGTGATAGTAATAGTAATAATGATAATAATAATAAAAATAATAATAATAGTAATAACCAATTGATAATATTGATTATAATAATAATAATAATAATAATAATAATAATAAAAGTAATAATAATAATGATAGTAATCGTAACAATAATAATGATGATATGATAATGTATAATAATAATAATAATGATAATGATAATGAATAGTATTTAGTAAGGAAATGATAATATTATCCTTATGTATATGTCATTATCATTATTATTATCATATATTCAATTATTAATTATTATCACCATCATTATTCATTATTATTATCATTTTATTATTTATTATTATCATTATTGTTATTATTATATCATTATATTTATTTATTATTACTATCATTATTTATTATTCCTTATCATTATTTATATCATCATCATCATAATCATTATTATTATCATCATCATCATCATTATTATCAAAATTATCATTATTACTGTTATTGTTATTATTATCATTATTATTATTATAATGATCATTATTATTATCATAATTATCATTATCATTATCATCATCACCATCATCATTATCATTATTCTAATTTCTATTCCTGCAATTATTGTCATTATCATTATGAATAATAAATGCTATTACTGTTACTATTATCATGAATATTATCAATTCTCTTACGCTCTTCTCTTTCTATTTTTAGGATTTTTTTTTCGTATATCTGTTACTAGCTTTCTTTTATGTCCTTTTTTATCGAGAAATCCTGATAGATTAATACAGATTTTATCTTTCTCCCTCTCTTTCTATTTATTTATTCTATTGCTTCTTTCTTCTCTTCTCTTTCTTTCGAGTCAGTGCCTATTCTTTTTATATCTCTTTTCTTCCTGTTTGCTGTCTTCTATCTCCTTTTCACTATTTTGTTTCTCTTTTTTCTTCTGTGTTCTTCCTCTTCTTCTCTTC
>NW_020868862.1:27500-30000 GCF_003789085.1 Penaeus vannamei
GGATAACGCGAAGGAGGAGGAGGAGGAGGAAGAGGACGAAGAGTAAAAATGAGGATGTAAATTAGGAGGTGAGAGAAAATGATTATGATGATAGGAAAAAGGAGGCTAATGAACAAGAGAAGTAAATAGGGAAAGAAAGAAGTGGAAGAAAAGAGAAGAAAATGTGTGGGAAGTAAGAGAAAAGGGAGAAAGAGAGAAGGACGAGGAAAAGAAGGATAACTAGAAGGATAAGGAAGTAAGGCGGAGGAGGAGAAGGAGGAGGAGGAAGAGGATAACAAGAACGTGGAGGAAGCGAATGAAAAAAAGAAAGGGGTGAAGTCAAGAGGGCATTAGGAAAAGAAAAAAGAAGAAGATAGAAACGGGAAAGGGGATATGGCAAAGACAAAAATTAGAAAGTAGAAAGGAAATACTTATAATAATAATAAGAAGAAAAAGAAATGAAATAAGAGCAAAATTAGGGGACATGGCAAAAAAGAAAAAAAGAAGAAGACCGAACTGGACGAAAGGGAACAAGAGGTGGAAGGAGAGAAAGAGGAAGAGGAAAGAGAACAAAGAGGGGCCGATGGAGAGACAAGGAATCATGATTATCATTGTGAACTGGACGAGGAGAAGAGAGAGAGGGGAAAAAAGAGGAAGGAGAAGGGAAGGGGCGAGCCAGCAGGAGTATGAGGATGAAAGGGAAGAGGAGGAGAGGAGGGGCAGCGGAACCAGGAGAGAAAGGGGAAGAGAAGAGAAGCCGCAGCCATTGTGAGAGGATCCCCTGCAAAGAGGATGGAGGATGGGGGAGAGAGGGGGAGAAATGGGAGAGAGAAGAGGGAAGAGAGAGAGAGAGAGAGAGAGAGAGAGAGAGAGGAGAGAGAGAAGAGAGAGAGAGAGAGAGAGAGAGAGAGAGAGAGAGAGAGAAAGAGAGAGAAGAGAGAGAGAGAGAGAGAGGAGGGATGCTTATATCCCCTTTCCCACTTTCCCTTCCTGATCCTCCCTCCTCTCCCCCCTACCCCTGGCCCTTGCAAGAAGAGAAGCTGAGGGGGAGAAAGAGAGAAGGGGGGGAGGATACCACGACCACCCCCTCTACCCCTTCCCCTCTTCCCCTGCCTCCCCTGGTCACCCTTTTCTCCAAGGGACCGCCGACACTCGCGTATTATTCTGTCAGACGCAAAAGTAATTTCATAATATGGCCGAATCTAGAGGTCTGTGGGATGCCTTTTTTTTTTTTTTTTTTTTTTTTTTTTTTGAGTTTCTGAGGGATTGAAATGAAGAAGGAAGAAAGGGGGAGGGGTTTAGAGTGGAGGTGGCTTCAAGAGAGAGAGAGAGGGGGTTGGGGTGGATGGGGGTTAGGAGTCAGGGAGATACGTATAACGAGATTAGGTCTGAGGATGATGTCAATCTTAGATCATCTTTTATTCCATGAACCTCATCTTTTATATTTTTGTTATCGTTATCTGATAAACACAATAATTCCTCTCCTTTTAGTCTCGTCCCAATCTCTCCCTTTCTCCCTTCATTCGAGAAAAAAGTATATTCCCATTCAATTTACGCCATTCACCCAAGGACAAGGAGAGAGAGAGAGAGAGAGAGAGAGAGAGAGAGAAGGAGACGAGAGAGAGAGAGAGAGAGAGAGAGAGAGAGAGAGAGAGAGAGAATTGAAAAGATAGATAGATAGATAGATAGAGAGACAGAAAGAGAGAGAGAGAGAATGTACAAAAAAGAGAAAGAAGTAACAAGAAACTCTAAGCGAACGAGTAGGAACGAAAACAAAAGAGAATCGCCCGCTCGCAGCCAATGACGTCACACCCGCGCCAAAGCGACTCGAAACCCATTTTCTATGAAACCTAAAATTAGCGAAGGAAATCCAGGATAATATCTCATTTTAGCATGAAGGTTATCGTTGCTAATCTCTTTCATTTATCACATGCCGCGTCTCGTTCCTGTTTCGCTTAATCCATCCCCGTGAGGATAATCGCCTGCAAATCACAGCCTTAACAATCAAGAAATATCTGTCACTTTTATGAAAAGAATGGACCGGGAGCCCGGGAAGGGCCCGCGCACGCCACGCCCCCCCCGGCCCGATTCGTCCGATGAATCGATTTGCTTTAAATGTGCATGCACTAATGCACACATTCATGCACACACACACATAAATATATATATATTACATACATACATAACATACATACATTACATACTACATATATATATATCCATATATTATCTATATATATATATATATATATATATATAGTATTATATTACGTGTGTGTGTGTGTGTGTGTGTGTGTGTGTGTGTGTGTGTGTGTGTGTGTGTGTGTGGTAATAACATATACATACACATATATATAACAACACACACAAGCCACACACACATACACACACACACACAGCATATAATATATATATATATAATTATATATATATATATATACGATATATATATATATATATATATCTATATATATATATATATATATATATATATATATATATAAATATTATATATATATAT
>NW_020868862.1:60000-62500 GCF_003789085.1 Penaeus vannamei
TTCTTGACATGTCCCCTTATATACCGCAGTATGTTGTAGATCATGTGCTCCTCACACTCACCCAAGTTGAATCGAACGCAAAGGCCCTGAACATGTTCTGTCCCACGTATTTGTAGGCGGAGGTTATGCGGCAGGTTTGACAGTCATTCATGGTTGGACACTGCGCAGCCCAAGCCTATCAAAAAGACAGCTCTGTGATTTCTGTTGTTTTCTCAGTGCATACATGATTATAGGTCAAACAATGAGTATTACGATCATCAAATATAGCTGTTCATGCGTAAATATCCACTTGATTCATGTGAGACTGTCAGAGGTTATGAACAGATTTGGGACAAGGCAGAGTGAAATGTAGGCAACTGGCATGCGCTTCCAGATGCATGAGAGTCATGTACCAATAACACACTTTTGTTTTTGTTTCTTAAAAAAAGGCGAAGGGATCTGAAGTGCACAGGAAAATCACACCTGTGCAATCATTGCCAGTTCGTCACTCCAGACCAGTTCGTTAATGTTGGTTGCACTGGGTTGCGGCCCCGGGTTCCCTCTGGACTCCTCGCCCCTGGCCACCTGGGGAAGGCGGCAGAACAACGGCGTTTTAGAATTGTGTGGATGTGCAATGGATATAATTTGGTGATCCGTATTTGCATGTTTAAGCGTTAGGTGAACATGAAGAGGCAAAACTATTTCTAAATTCAACTACCTTGGGATTTGATTTGAGAAAATAAGCTACCAAAACTTAGGTGAATCACAATCGCGGGTTGTCATGGTTGAGTAATACTGATTGCTCGTACTCTGATAGTGTGCAAACGATTATCAGTATTAACATTAAAGCATTAAGAGCATCTCCACGATAGAATGCCATGTGACTTTCTGAGGAAGAGGCACAAAAATAAATACTTTTCTGCATTAATTGAGTAACTTTTTGTCGAGGCTCATACCACCAGTCTCCCAAATCCAAGCCAGCCTCACCTGCGCACGATAGTTGTTGTGGGCGGAAAGAATGTCGGTGATCTCTGTCTGGGTGATTCCACCTTTCCCTTGGTTGGGTCCCACCCGTGGTCGGCGTTCCCTGTCGTGGCTCGGAGTTGTTTGGCCCTGTGGGCGGAGGAGAGGGTTGGCCCTGTCGTGGTTGAAGAGAGGTTGGCCCTGTTGTGGTTGAAGAGAGGGTTGACCCTGCCGTGGTTGCAGGGTTGGCCTGTCGGGTTGGCCCTGTCGTGGTTGAAGAGAGGGTTTGGCCCTGTCGTGGTTGAAGAGAGGGTTGGCCCTGTCGTGGTTGAAGAGAGGGTTGGCCCTGTCGTGGTTGAAGAGAGGTTGGCCCTGTCGTGGTTGAAGAGAGGGTTGGCCTGTCCCCTGTCGTGGTTGAAGAGAGGGTTGGCCCTGTCGTGGTTGAAGAGAGGGTTGGCCCTGTCGTGGTTGAAGAGAGGGTTGCCCTGTCGTGTTGAAGAGAGTTGGCCCTGTCGTGGTTGAAGAGAGGGTTGGCCCTGTCGTGGTTGAAGAGAGGTTGAAGAGAGGGTTGGCCTGTCGTGGTTGAAGAGAGGGTTGGCCCTGTCGTGGTTGAAGAGAGGGTTGGCCCTGTCGTGGTTGAAGAGAGGGTTGGCCCTGTCGTGGTTGAAGAGAGGGTTGGCCCTGTCGTGTTGAAGAGAGGGTTGGCCCTGTCGTGGTTGAAGAGAGGGTTGAAAAGAGAGGGTTGGCCCTGTCGTGGTTGAAGAGAGGGTTGCCCTGTCGTGGCCCTGTCGTGGTTGAAGAGAGGTTGGCCCTGTCGTGGTTTGGCCCTGTGTGGTTGAAGAGAGGGTTGCCCTGTCGTGGTTAAAGAGAGGGTTGGCCCTGTCGTGGTTGAAGAGAGGGTTGGCCCTGTCGTGGTTGAAGAGAGGATTGGCCCTGTCGTGGCTGCGGAGGAGAGTGTTGGCCCTGCCGTGGTTGCAGGGGAAGGGGTTGGCCCTGTTGTGGTTGAAGAGAGGATTGGCCCAGTCGTGGCTGCGGAGGAGAGGGTTGGCCCTGTCGTGGCTGCGGAGGATAGGGTTAGCCCAGCTGTGGTTGCAGGAGAAGGGGTTGGCCCTGTCGTGGTTGAAGAGATGGTTGGCCCTGTCGTGGTTGAAGAGACCGTTGGCCCTGTCATGGCTGTGGAGGAAAGGGTTGTGGAATGTTAATCAGAGGCTTTTCACAGACACAGAATATAATCATTCACATATGCAGATGCGCGCTTCAAAGAGGCGAGTTGAGTCCTATATGAAAACCCTAAACGTAGGATTCCAAAAGCACCCTGGGATATCTCCTCCTATTAGTCAGACCCGCGCTGAGACGAGTCATAGCAGCGAATTGAACAGTATAGGATTTGCTGTGAAACGTGTGCCTCTTTCTCACTTGCTTTGCCGAGCCATTCGTCTGCTGCAGCAAAGGAAATTATGTATGTCGACTGGATGAGACAAACGGATGATAAAACCACTTTCACTATTCATGGTAACTGTGCTTATCAATCTTTAGTTATAAAACGTTTACTAAGAAG
>NW_020868862.1:70000-72500 GCF_003789085.1 Penaeus vannamei
TATCCTCAATCCACCCATCCCTCATCAACAGTGTCAGGCCCTCCGCGTTGAGATGATTTGGTGACTTCCGTGTATGTGCTTATATATGATTAACTCAATGCAAAGCTGCAATTTAGAGCAGAAGCTCTCACGTCCCCCAGATTGGAAAGCAGTGCCCTTCTGGAGTAGTTTTGGTTGTTACTGCTTGTTCCATGGTGTCTTATATTCATGTAAGCTCTCCTGTGTAATATAAACGATCTTAAAGTAAATCTAAAACTATCCCCATCATTTAAATGCATTGCAGTTAAAATGCCAACACTAAAAAGTTTTTGTTTCGAAAATAAACTAAGAATTGTGTGATTACTGTCATCTACACTGCAACAGCAGCAGCTTTATTTTTTATTGTGTGATATTTGTATATCATACCTCCGTTATGCATCTGTGTTATTTTGAACTCCGGCTAATTTCGGATCTTGAGTAAATATCTGAAAGAAAATATGACTATGAAATAAAATAACAAAATATTACAAAATTAATATTGAGGGTTATACACAAGGGGGTGCTTTACCCACCCCCATTTGGGACGTATGAAATTGGAGGAAGACAGCGAATATTGATATATCTCTATTTTATATTGAAATTCTTTTATCCCAGTCTTTAAACGCTTTTACACAAACCATCTTAATATCTACCTCAGGTAAATATCAAGCAATCGTAGTAGAACTCGACAGTATCAATACTCATTCAACTGCCCCGGAGCACCTTCCCCCTTCCTTTACTGCCGGAGTCCCGCCTCCCAAAGGAACTTTATCGGTGAAAAGTCACACGAATTAAATCACCAACCACATGCATGCAGATGCTCTTATACGCGAGGGAACACGAAGTAGAGGATGAGTCTGAAGGTAAGTGGCTAATGTAAATCACGCAATACGGTAGAGTAAACCGGTGTGTTAATATAAAACAATAAAGAGCGCCGTGGAAATCATCATTATAAATATATGTAAATATTCATTAACATATGTATACATTTAACTCTTTCATGTCAACTTCCACAAATCAGGTAAGCTAAAGCTTACCCCAATGTTGCACTGAAATCATGACGAGTAGGTGAATGTATTACCATTGATACAAAAATGCGATGTGCTGACGACCTATTTACTGCAATTCCGTGGAGACGAAATGGTGACAATCAATCCTTTCTTTTGTTGTGTTTCAATGTTTCGACTGTTGCCTCGTAACCAGCATTCTAGCCTTCAGCTGGAATGGCCAGCTTTCCTGTCTCCAACGCACTAAGATTTTATTCTCTACTTATCATGGTATCCACTTTGTCAAACGGATAATGCAGTAGATGAATTTCTCAGTCTGTCCGTGTGTGTGTGTGTGTGTGTGTGTGTGTGTGTGTGTGTGTGTGTGTGTGTGTGTGTGTGTGTGTGTGTGTGTGTGTGTGTGTGTGTGTGTGTGTGTGTGTGAGTGGGTTGCTTGGGTGCGCGCGCGCGAGCATGCGTGTGTGTGTTAAAGTTCCAGCGACAAAATTTTCTGGTAATGCAGTAGATAAATTTCTCAGTCTGTCCATTGTAGAAGGAACTCGGTTACGACTGTACGATGATGGCATGTTAAGCTAAAGCGGTCGCTTATGTTCCAAATTCATGTTGTGATGTAACAATAGGGGATCTAACTAGACAGCTTACAATAAAGGATGTAAAGTGCCCATATTTAACATCGCATACACACATTTACAGCCAAACGATTTGACTTAATTGTCTACCCGTATGCCTCTGCGCATATAGGTGGGCGATATGGTTATGAATAGTGATTCATGTTTTAACTATTTCTCGATCTACAGAAATGGCAGGAGGGACATTTTCACATGAGAAACCTGAATTGTATCAGAGGGCCACACCAACGATAACTTGAACTTAATTTTTCTCAACTTTCTTCCATTGTAAAATGCACTAAATTACATATTCAGTGCATTATATATTTACTAAATATTTATATATTATATATATATATATATATATATATATATATATATATATATATATATATATATATATATATATATATATATATATATATATATATATGCGTTCCTGTCCAGCCTCTCGCGGGCCGGACAGGGACGCACGGCCGGATGTGGCCCGCGGGCTGTAGTTTGCCCAGGCCTGCCCTACTGAGCAAGGTCTATAGGCCTTGCTACTGAGTGCCCATAGTAGAGAAGTGTTTAACGTTTAGCGTTTTCGCAACTTAAGAAATTAAAATTAAGTGTTTAAGCTTAAAGTTTGAAGAATCTTATGATTGTGTAAACTTGAAAATGTGTTCTTAAATGTTTTTGTTGTATTTCGAACAATTTTTGTCTTCTTATTTACGTTGATTGGTTATTGTGTGATAGCTAACATTGACATGGTGGATAATTAATGAAGTAAGTGAGTTCCGCAAGCTATAAGTAAAAAAAATGTTCGAAACATGTATTTCTCAAGCCAAAGGAGGTAGTATGTGAAAATGCTACTGTACCCTATTC
>NW_020868862.1:136918-139418 GCF_003789085.1 Penaeus vannamei
ATTCTCCGCCTTTTCCCTCTTCTCTTCGCTGTCTATATTCTCTCCTTCCACTTCACTCCTTCGTTTTCCTGCTCCTCTCTCACCTACTCCTCCTACTCCCTTCTCTTCTCTTGCTTCTGTTAATACTCTCGTTCTTCCTCCCCGTGTCTCCTCTCTGTCATCACTCTCTGTTCCTTCTTCCCTCTTCTACCCTCTGTTCTTTACTCCTTTCCCTCCTGCGTCGTTATGATGAAGAGTTCTCATCAAGACGAGGAAATCTTGTTTCATTGCCTCATTACCTTTATTGCTTTTTCCCTCCGCTTATCACCATGTTTATTTCCTACCTGCAGTGCTCCCCTCATTTCTCATTTCTTGCGGTTTCCCCCACCCTCGCTCTCTCTTTCTCTCTCCGTCTCTCCCTCTCTCTCCCCCCCTCTCTCTATCTGTCTCTCTCTCTCTCTCTCTCTCTCTCTCTCTCTCTCTCTCTCTTTCTCCTCCTATGTGTGTAGGGAGAAGGTATACTACCATTCCCCTGCTCTTAGAACTCACGGCGCTACGGTGAGAGCATGGGCGGTGATGGGGAAGGGGCGGGCGGGATGGGCGGGATGGGCGGGGGTGGGCGGGCTGAAGCATCTGGAGGTCACATCGCGGCCTTTAATCCTTCACCTAATATCCGTCGACTTTGATCGCTTCATAAAACCACAATCCCCCCTTCCCCCCCTCTCCCCCGCCGCGCCAGGCCTCCCTGTCAGCGCTGCCTGATTGATTCGGCTCCAGAATATTCATTAAAATCCTCTCATTATCTCCTCTACTTGCGTTTCAATCTCGTTCTCTCGCTGTTTTTCTCCTTCTTTTATTATGTTTGCCTGTCCGCCCTTTTCTGTCTGTCTGTCTCTCTTTCTGTGCGTCTGCCTTTTGCTGTCTCTTCCTCCCCCTGTGATACCGTTGCATTCGTTCCGTCTGCGTGAAGAATCCGCCCACGAAGAGATCCCTCCGCCCGTGGCTGAAAGGCCTCCGGCGCGCAAAACTCGCGTCCCGACCGGCGTCTCCATCACGTCCCGCATCAGTCCAATTACAGGAGCGAAGGGAAAAGGCGAAGGAAGACTGCCTCGCAAGTGGACGTCACAATTAAGAGGAAACATTTGGGCGTCGTACAAGCTCTCCGCAGAAAGGACAAGCTCTCTCAGAGCGGGAACCTTTTTATTTTTTCCCTCTCGCTCTCGATTAAACAGCATTTAAAAGCAAGTAATTCGGTAGAGAATGACCTCATCTGGCCGCCCGCTAGGGAATTGCATAACGGATATCTGCATCGCGGTGCAATCAGCTGGTGATTAAAAAGTGCTAAAAAAGGCTTTTGATCCTTTAATTTTGAATCTCAGATAGAGGCGGACGTCCCTCTCCTCCCGCCTTGGAGTCTTAGTCCTTATGGCCTCTTCGCAGAAGGGCCAAATTCCTCCCCTCGGTTCTTTTGATTTTTTCGCATTCTGAGTCCTTTCGTTTCGCTTTCTTATTTAAATATTAAATGGATTCGGGAAATCTGCTTTTCTCTGTATCGAGTCGATATATCGCGTGAGATTATAGGCGTTTTTGTGGCGAAAATGAAACGGCTTTGTTGAGGGAAAATTCGCGCCTTGGAAAAATAATGAGAGATTCATCTGGTATAAGTAATACGCTTTTACAATGTCGATGTTTCATTTTGCTCCTTTCTCGTTTTTGTTTTCAACGCTTTGCTTTCGGGAAATGGAGAGAAAGAGAATGATAAGATTGCAGAGGAAGAAATGCATGTGTGTGGAAGAGAAGAAAATAAAAAAATAGAAGAGAACTCCCATCAAAAAGAGAATATACGAAAAAAAAGGAAAAACATGAAACTTTGTTACCATTAAATTTCAGGCTTTATCAGAAGTAAACCAATATTCTTTTTCTTTTGCACAAGCGAACACAAATATGAAAACGTTTTTTTTTCTTCTTTTCAAAGGCTAATCAGGTTAGGGCCGCTCGCACTCGCTCCCGGAATCGCCAAATGATTTTTGACGAGTCACCGACTCTTAATGAATTATTAAAATTGTAGCTTGATATGAGGGAGAAGCAGAAGAGGAGAAAATCTACAAATGAAAAGGACAAAAGCAATGGAGAAGTGAGCATGGGAGAGATAGATAGACAGAGAGAGAGAGAGAGAGAGAGAGAGAGAGAGAGAGAGAGAGAGAGAGAGAGAGAGAGAGAGAGAGAGAGAGAGAGAGAGAGATAGAAAGAGAAGAGAGAGAGAGGAAAAAGGAAGAAAGAAAATAGAGGGAGAGTCTAATGAACTGGCACAATTACAAGATAAAATCGCATATATATTTTACACTGATTTGCTGTTACTGTAAAAAAATATATCGAAGCGCTAATTAAAGGTGTGAACGCATCACGCAGCCCGTGAAGGAACGGCCGCTATTATTCGGAATTTCGCTTTCATTACCGCTCTCCTTGCTGAGAAAAGCGAGATTGAAAAATATAAAAAAACACTAAGAAGCACACACACACA
>NW_020868862.1:144418-151918 GCF_003789085.1 Penaeus vannamei
AAAGAAAGAATGAAAGAAGGAGAGAAAATAATGCTACCATGAGAAGGATTTCTCCTGAAACAAAAATGAACGCATTTATTACCATCATCTGAAATTATGCTTTATTTGTCTTTTTTTTTGCTTGAGTAACTTTCATTGCTAACATAAAGGGAAAAGCTATTCTTTTTTCCTTTTACTTTCATTTTCTTTTTCTATTTCTGAGCCCATCGCAGAGCAAAAGATACGACAAGGAAACGGAATCGGGCAATAATCACAACTTGTCTAGAAATATTGTTACGTTCAGAAATGTTCACAAAAGGACGAGTGCTAGCGTGGGGTCATAATGTGACTCACAGCGGAGGGCGCCGGGTGGCCCCGCCCGCGCGCCCGCGAGGTGTGAACTGGGTCGGATAAATGAGCCTCATTTTAGAAACAAGTTGCATTCTCAGTCTCACGCCCGCGACAAACGCCTCCCTCTCACGCCATGCTAAAAATGGTAAGGAGATTGCATTCCAGTTATAAATCATTGCGCTGTAATATGATGTATGTATGCGACTAGGAGAAAGAGAAGCAAATTAATGATGGAATGGCTTTATCGCAATGCAAAAACATGGTCATATGCATAAATATATCTACATCACATACTATTTTTCAAAGAAAGGGTCGGGATACAAGCAAGCAAGCTCCCTCGCAGAAACACTAGTCTGGGCCTCCATAGACCTGGCCAATCGGCGGAGCTTAGACTTGCTATTCGAATCTGATTCCGGGCCAGAGCCTCCGCCAGGGCCTCCGGGGCTCCTGTGTTTGCTCGTAGATGTTCAGCGAGATCAATAGCGATGGAGGGGCGGCAGCGGCGACCTTCACCTGTCGCCGGAAGACACCTGCCGCGCTCGCCCCGGAGTTGGACACACAAACACACATTTGATAAAGACATTCACACACCCACACACACACACGCAAAAACAAACACACACACACACATATGTATACTTATATATATATATATATAATATATATATATATTATATATATATATATATATATATATATATATATATATATATATATATATATTACACACATAATACATACATATATATATATATATATAATATATATATTATATATATATATATATATATATATATATATATATATATATATATATTATATATATATATATATATATATATATATATATATATATATATATATATATATATATATATATACATATATGTACACATAAATACATACATGCATACATATATATATGTATATATATATATATATATATATATATATATATATATATATATATATATATATATATATATATATATATTATATATATATATTATATATATTAATATATATATATGTGTGTGTGTGTGTGTGTGTGTGTGTGTGTGTTGTGTGTGTGGTGTGTGTGTGTGTGTGTGTGTGTGTGTGTGTGTGTGTGTGTGTTGTGTGTGTGTGTGTGTGTGTGTTGTGTGTATGTGTGTGAGTGTGTACATATATATATTATATATATATATATATATATATATATATATATATATATATATATACATAATATATATATATATATATATATATATATATATATATATATATATATATATATATATATATATATATATATATATATGTGTGTGTGTGTGGTGTGTGTGTGTGTGTGTGTGTGTGTTGTGTGTGTGTGTGTGTGTGTTGCTTGTGTGTGTTTGTGTGTGTGTGTGTGTATGTGTGTGTACATATATATATATATATATATATATATAATATATATATATATATAATATATATATATATATATATATATATATATATATATATATATATGTGTGTGTGTGTGTGTGTGTGTGTGTGTGTGTGTGTGTGTGTGTGTGTGTGTGTGTGTGTGTAAGTACACATGCACACACACATGTGGAGAGAGAGAGAACAGCAGAGACAGAGAGATAGACAGACAGACTGATAGAGATGTATAGATGGATAAACAGATGAATAGACAGAAATATAAAGAGACAAATAGATAGATGGTTTATGGGCAGAAATGAATTAGCAAACAGGTGGATGAATAAGCAACAGAGAGAGAGAGAGAGAGAGAGAGAGAGAGAGAGAGAGAGAGAGAGAGAGAGAGAGAGAGAGAGAGAGAGAGAGAGAGAGAGAGAGAGAGAGAGAGAGAGAAGGAACTTCAGTACATCATATGTTGTTAAGCCGATTAAGCTTCACATGAGCGCTTGAGAATCGGCTCGAGCTGTTTATGCGATTATAATGAATACTAGATTATTATCACCATCATTGTTGTCATTTTCACCTACAGAGGTTTTCGGGCAATTTTAGCGTAAGCAGCTCCGAGTGAGCAAGCGGGGCTGGCAGCTGGGGCATCAGCTGAGACAGACACATACAACACAGCTGGTACTTGCAACCACGACCGCCGTACTGGCCACTATGGGCCTCCTTACAGCGGCCGACACGAACACTCCCAGATGGGACTGATGAAAGGTCCCGCACTGAAGGAACTGCTTGTCTGTTTCCGTATGCATGGGATTTGTTTATTGTACGTGAAGTCGCATTTCGTCATTAGTTCAGTAATCTGAACACTACATCGCTTTATCCTTAGTTCATGCGTCTGTCTCCCTATGGTAAGTGGAGGCGGCAAGGCGAGGTTATTTTAAGTATCCCCTTTAATCGAAAGGGAGGGAGCGAAGGAAGAAAATAGCCAGCGATAGTTCTCGAGGTTTTATGCGCTATCAAATACCCTCTGATTGTACCTGACATGGAAACATATATCAAGGGAAATAAGTCGAAATTGTAAAAGACGTCTTATGGAGTATAGACATGGGAAGAAAATCATTTTCCTTTTATTCTCGCTGTCTGTTTCGCATTCTTTTCGTCTGCTCTCTTTCCCCGTCCGTTCCTCCTTCCTAACTGATATATATCGCAGCGGCAGCGCAAGAAACGCTTTTATTGTACGGCCGATAAGCAATGTGAGGGTACAGCGCTATCGTACCCTTGCGCTCTCGGGTTTGTCTTTGAATATATATTACGTATACGATGTCAGATAAACATTTATTCTTCTTAGGGCGAAAAGAAAGGAAAGAAAATGAAAGAAAATAAATCGCAGGTGTACTTGCTTATAAGTTTGTTTAAAGTTATTGCTAAATACGCTGGACTCGATCTCCTGCTCGCTTGCTGAATATTTCTGTGAATATAATGGCATCTTTCATTGCCTTTTGTCACGCAGATTTTATCTACGGAGACCTTAAAATTGGGAGAAATTTTCGGCCCCGAGTTTCTAGAATATACAAAAAGATTTTGCAGCAAATTACCAACAATTCTTCAGTGTCCGTTGTGATGCGACAATAGATACGTGAAATCACAAAATGTAAACTGAAAGAAAATTGAAGCAAAACTGAACAGGGAATGAGGTAACGAAACTAATGCGAATATAAGTAAGTTAACCTGAACAATAGTACATAATTGACAAAGGAATGTTACCAAGTAACCGAACCAGCAATACCATCCGGTGCCGAGGACGTTCCCGGCGGTGTCCGTTCTGGCGGAAAAACGCCCCAGAGTCCGCGGGCGTGACGCATGACGGGCGAGCGCGAAGGTGGAGTCCGCCTTCTCCCCGGCTCTGGGCGAGCGGGAGGACTGCGTACAGGACACGAAGTCACAAGAATTCCGGCCGGAGGGAAGGAGCGGGCGCGCGGGCGAGCGGCGTCAGCGGGGGCGCCAATGTGCTCGGGAAGTGTGCTCCTCGCACTGATGGCCCGGGGGGATGACGCTCACACGCAAGGCTCGAACACGCAGGTAGCCTAGCGCCGTAGGAGGAGAAGGATGTAGGCGTTCGCTCGCACACACGCACAGACACACACACACACGCACACACCCACACACACTGAATGAAATACCAATTAATCAACAACTACACAGAATCTATTCATAAAAGGACGTAAAAATAAACCCATTACCGCTCGGGTTCCTCCCCTCGAGCCCACTACAATGAGATAACTCGTTAAGGCCAGCAACAAATTGTTTTAATATCCCTCAGGAGAGCTTTTCCACGACTGATATAACACAGCTGTCTGTGTCATCATAGGGCGGCATGATAGGGCGGCCACGAAAGCTTTGTTTTCACTATACGGGATAATGACACCATAAAACCGGGATAGTGATTGTGAGGTCACGGGAGCCGCCCGGATGGGAGGCCGCCACGCCATCTGCTCGTGATCCTCGTCCGACTTTTATATGTCTGTCTGTCTGTCTGTCTCTGGGGCAAACATTGTACCTTAACATCTAATGATGTGGAAATCCTGCTTTATAACTTTCAGTGCCCTGTAACCTTTTATGAAACCGTAGCTAATGGAGTAACGAATTTTGAATTTGAATTTAACTCTCTTTATTTATCTATCTATTTCTCCCTCTCCCTCTCTCTCTCTCTCTCTCTCTCTCTCTCTCTCTCTTTTCCTCCCTCTCCCCTCTCTCTCCCTTCCTCCCGCTTTCTTCCTCATCTTTTCCTAGTCGGCATTATCTGTCTTCCTCTTCTCTCTCGATCTACCAGTCCCCCAGCTATTTCCTATCACTGTCCTCCTGACCCCACGTATTTTCTCAGCCACTCCGGCGCCGTGATGCTGTTTGCCCAAGCGAGAGCATCAGCTTCGCGGCGTCACTGTTTTCTCTCTCGCCGAGTCCTCGAGGATGAGGCTGGGGGTTTCCTGAGGCAGCGCGCGATGGGGTCACCTTGGCAGGAAGGAAGGATCAGGAAAGGATGAGGAAGGAGGGCCGTCGAGGGACGCATTACGTCTAGACTGACTGCTTGTGCAGGAGGAATTTAATGGTTTCTTTTCTCTTTGTCTACCGAAATGCGGACGATTTCTCGTTTTCTCCTTCGTTCTGTCCAGCTACTTCTTTTGTGTTTTTCCTCTTTCTCTTCCTCTCTTCCTCCCCTCCCGCTCTTTATTCCACTTTCTCAATCATCTCTTTATAATGAACAGGATTCAGATAATGTGAAATGTATCATACTTATCCCTAATACAAAAAGATAAAATGAATATGTCATATACAGTCCCAGTCGCTTCAATTTCAGGCTGCATACAACCGTGCAAATAAAAAGGAACATAAAGCATGACACTCTTAAGCCAGAACTAATCACCATTAAAGCAGGTATGATGACCAAGGCAGAGGTCACCCCCGCGGCGCCGCCTCCCTCGGCCGCCGCAAACGACTCTCCCATTGGCCGGCGTCCTGCGCCTCGTCAGGAGAAGGCTCGCGCTCCGCTAACTCAACGTCCGTCTTATTGCAGCTAATTGGCATTGGGGAATTGCGTATGGAGTTAGAGCGACTCCGTCTTATTGCAAAATTGCATGACAAGCGCCGTGCATGACCGCGAAGTAGTCTTCGTTTGCGAAGAAAACCGTAATGGGAAAAGTATATGGATAAATATCCTCGTGATTCATGTTGTTTGCTTGTCATGCTTTACATCAGAGAAGAAAATGAAACGAAAGATTAATATTGGAAGATTTGAAGAACGCAAATGAAAAAGAACTAACATTAATTATTAATAAGAAGTAATTACTGTGAGAGACCAATTACTCGTCCTTGTCATGAGGACAGCCAAAGGAATTGCGCTTCCACCTACACAGAAGTTATAATTATCTTCACTTCACCAGTAAGAACTTCACGATAACAAAGGGAAGGGAGGGATGAGAGAAAAAACGAAATAAGGGGAATGATGAAGCAGTGAACAGCTAATGACAGACAGGTAACAATAGAGACATTTAAAAGAATAAAAAGCAAAGTAAATGAAAGCAACCTTTATTTATCAATATTTTCAAAATCACTGAAGACTAGTGCTAGTTCACACGAATGTCCCGAAAAACCTAAAAAGACGCTTTGCTAAACTATTTTACCTCTTCCTCCAACTACCCCTCTTATATATATGTTTTCCCACAAGATATCCACACGAGAAACTCTAATCCTGCAAACCAGTCGAAAAGACGACACAAAAAATCTCACCGCGTTTTCTTTCTCTATCTGTCTCTTTCTTCTCCTCCCTCCCCCCTCCATCTCTCTCTTTTCTCTCTCCCTCCCTTCCTCCGTCTCTCTCTCCCTCCCCTCCTCTCTCTCTCTCTCTCTCTCTTCTCTTCTCTCTCTCTCTCTCTCTCTCTCTCTCTCTCTCTCTCTCTCTCTCTCTCTCTCTCTCTCTCTCTCTCTCTCTCTCTCTCTCTCTCTCTCTCTCTCTCTCTCTCTCTCTCTCTCTCTCTCTCTCTCCTCTCTCTCTCTCCTCTCTCTCTCTCTCTCTCTCTCTCTCTCTCTCTCTCTCTCTCTTCTCTCTCTCTCTCCTCCTCTCTCTCTCTCTTTTCATCAAGCAAAGCCACTCGTGAATCCCTGCGACCTGGACGACGCGGGACCTTGTAAAGATGATCTTCGTCGTTGTATCAAATCAAATCGCTCGGCGCTTTCCGGGGGTTGGGCCGGGGTGGGGGGTGGGCTAGGGTGGGCTGTGGGTGGACGGGGCTGGGGAGGAGGTGGGCGGGACTGGGCTTGAGTGGGCTATAGAGCGGAAGTGGCGTTGGCGGCGTTGAGCATTTCGGCGTCCCTTTGGCTCGGGCGGCACGGGCGCTGCGCTTCAACTGTGCTTTTTTAGGCCTTATATTTTCGTTTAATTATCCGTCCGTTTATTTACCGGATTATCTATTTATTATCTTTCCATCATCACATGTGTTATTATTACTATTCTTACTGCGTGTTATTAGTCTCACTATTATCATCAGTGCCATTTGACAGTCATTACCACCATGATAACATCATTTTACGATCCATTTCCTCACCATCATTATCAGGGCGATAATAATAACAGTAACAGCGCAATGGCAGTGATGCAGGAAAGTCAACAAAGCGATGGAAGCGATAACAATGGAGTGGCAATTTTGAAGGCGATAAATCTTTTTTCAAATGACGAGGCTAACATAGAAGTTAGTACAGCCCAGTCGTCCGAAACTATCACAGTTGTAAACACACGCACACAGATAAGCAGATAGATAGACTGACTGACTGATAATCAGATAAACAGATGGATTAGATGGATTAAGAGTTAGAAGGATGGGTAGACAGATAGATAAGTGGATAAACATAGATAGACAGACGGATGGATAGACAGACAGATAGAGAGATAAACAGAAGGACAGATAGATACACAGGTAGATAAGTAGGTAGGTAGGGAACGAGGTACGCAGATACAGTTATATAGATAAGTAGACAGATAGAAAGCGCATTTACAAAGTATCAGAAGAAACATGATCCCAAATCCTCCATAATGCCGAGGACGCAACAGCAGTGATGAGTCAGGCACGAAGATGGCGAGTTTTGCGCCCTCGCCCGCACGGAGGCCTCGCCCCAGCCCTGATCCACATCAAAGCCTCAGGCGGGGCTTTCAATATTCCAACTGGCGATGGAGAGAGCGAGCGGAAATGAGGGAAGTGAATAAAGGAGGGCAGAAGGGAGGGAAGGATGATA
>NW_020868862.1:163085-180585 GCF_003789085.1 Penaeus vannamei
ATACATACACACACATATATACATATAAATATATATAACACACACATATATACATATATATATACACACACACATATACATTATAAAAACACACACATATATACATATACACACACACATATATACACATATACACACACACATGTATACATACACATATAAACACACACACACACACACACACATATATACACACACACACACACACACACATATATACACACACACACACACACACACACACACACACACACACATAATATATATATATAATTAACATAACTATATATAAATACATATATATAATATACATTATATATCTACATATAAATATACATAATAATCTACATATAAATATACATATATATCTACATATAAATATACACATACAATATATACATACATGTATGCACACATACATGTATGCACACATACATATATACATACATGTATGCACACATACATATATACATACATGTATGCACACATACATATATACATACATGTATGCACACATACATATATACATACATGTATGCACACATACATATATACATACATGTATGCACACATACATATATACATACATGTATGCACACATACATATATACATACATGTATGCACACATACATATATACATACATGTATGCACACATACATATATACATACATGTATGCACACATACAATATACATTACATGTATGCACAAATACATATATACATACATGTATGCACACATACATATATACATACATGTATGCACACATACATATATACATACATGTATGCACACATACATATTATACATACATGTATGCACACATACATATATACATACATGTATGCACACATACACATATTACATACATGTATGCACACATACATATATACATACATGTATGCACACATACATATATACATATGTATGCACACATACATATATACATACATGTATGCACACATACATATATACATACATGTATGTACACATACATATATACATACATGTATGTATACATACATATATACATACATGTATGCACACATACATATATACATACATGTATGCACACATACATATATACATACATGTATGCACACATACATATATACATACATGTATGCACACATACATATATACATACATGTATGCACACATACATATATACATACATGTATGCACACATAACATATATACATACATGTATGCACACATACATATATACATACATGTATGCACACATACAATATTACATACATGAATGCACACATACATATATACATACATGTATGCACACATACATATATACATACATGTACACATACATATATACATACATATATGTACACATACATATATACATACATATATGTATACATACATATATACATACATGTATGTACACATACATATATACATACATGTATGTACACATACATATATACATACATGTATGTATACAATACATATATACATACATGTATATACACATACATATATACATACATGTATGTACATACATATATACACGTACACATACATATATACACGTACACATACATATATACACGTACACATACATAAATACACGTACATACATATATACACGTACACATACATATATACACGTACACACACATATATACACGTACACACACATATATACACGTACACACACATATATACACGTACACACACATATATACACGTACACACACATATATACACGTACACATACATATATACACGTACACATACATATATACACGTACACATACATATATACACGTACACATACATATATACACGTACACATACATATATACACATGTACACATACATATATACACATGTATACATACATATACAACTACATGTATACATACATATACAACTACATATATACATACATATATACACATGTACACATACATATATACACATGTACACATACATATATACACATGTACACATACATATATACACATGTACACATACATATATACACATGTACACATACATATATACACATGTACACATACATATATACACATGTACACATACATATATACACATGTAACATACATATAACACATGTACACATACATATATACACATGTACACATACATATATACACATGTACACATACATATATACACATGTACACATACATATATACACATGTACACATACATATATACACATGTACACATACATATATACACATACATATATACACATGTACACATACATATACATACATATATATAAATGTACACATACATATATATAAATGTACACATATATATATAAATGTACACATACATATATATAAATGTACACATACATATATACATACATACATGTACACACATATATATATATACATACATGTACACATACATATATACATACATACATGTACACATACATATATACATACATTCATACATGTACACATACATATATACATACATTCATACATATATACATACATTATACATGTACACATACATATATACATACATTCATACATGTACACATACATACATATATACAGATATGTACATATACATACATACATACAGATATGTACACATACATATATACATACAGATATGTACACATACATATATACATATAGATATGTACACATACATATATACATACAGATATGTACACATATATACATACATACAGATATGTACACATATATACATACATACAGATATGTACACATATATACATACATACAGATATGTACACATATATACATACATACAGATATGTACACATATATACATACATACAGATATGTACACATATATACATACATACAGATATGTACACATATATACATACATACAGATATGTACACTTATATACATATACATACACAAATATATACATATAATATACATACACACACACATTATATATATATATATATATATATATAATATATATATATATATATATATATAATATATATATATACACACACACAAATATATACATAAAAAACATACATAAAAATATACAAATACATACATACATACATCCATCCACATATACTTATACATGCATGCATCCACATTTACATATATACATCCACACATCCACATTCACATATAGATATACACACATCCACATGCATACATTAATATAAATATATATAATATATATATAGTTCTTAATGCTTAGCTTTCTAGAAGTTGGCACCAAGTACTAATAAATGGGGATATAAGGGGCTTCCCTCTTGTTTGGGGAGTAAATAGAAGGTATGGAGGGTTTGGTTTGGTTTGGATTTTTGGATTTACACGATACCCTTATTTTAGGACTATCTCTGGAGGGTGCATCATCCAGGTAACAATAATGATATTTCTAAATATTTCTATACAATATACCTAACTCGGCACAATGTTTGTTTAAATGGCACTATGTTTGCTGCTTTTGTAGTATGATAGGGTCAGTCCATTTGCATACATATTCTTGAATATTTCTATATACAGCATACCTAACTCAGATGACACAATGTTTGCTTACATGGGCACTGTGCTTACTGCTTTTGTAGTATGATAGATTCAGTAAATTTGCATACAGTAATGGAAACAAAAATTGACAGAAAAAGTGCAAGAATGATATTGCTTTAAACCTACTGGTGTGTTTAAATAACAAATGTGTAAGAGAACTCCAGTCCCATCTCCACAAACTTAACTTTTTATTCCATACACCTATAAGCAACTGGAATGTACAGGTAACATTCCTCTTCCGAGACAACAATTTTCCTGTTCAACATTTATGTTCATCCACACAGCAGTATTAAACCACAGTAAAAGTTCTGAATTTGTTATCTATTTTATAAGTATGCATATTTATATAAATATAAAAATTCTTACTAATGTAACCTGACATCAATAATTAAAAAAAATATTTTTATAGTTAGTAAACTGCTCTTGACCTTTATAATTACACAGAAAGAGGAAACTGGTCTTAATGTCACATTGTACTCCTATGTTAAATTCTTTATCAAGATATATATTCTTTTTATGGTCAATGGACCAACAATAAAGTTCCTAAATATGAAGCGAAGGCATTACCATTAGAACTTGAATAGCTGAACTAGAGTAGGACAAATTTTGCTTCTCATGATTCAAATAAAAAAATTAAATTGTCCCTTTCCTTGAACATTTCAGTAAAATTTAAAATTAATTATAAAGGCTCCCAGGAAAATACTGAATGTCTCTCTCTGATAAAATGCATGGAGGAAAGGAGACATCTGCTAGAGTATACAAGAAATATTAGCTAAATCAGGAAAAGCACGTCTATAAATATCCATACTAATGACCTGAAAGTCAGGTCAGTTCTGACCAGCAAGTGAGGTCCTTCACCCATCCATTCACAAATAAAACAAAATGCCAAAAGCTGATTTCTGATCAAAATATTAGCCTTGTGAAACACTGTAAATGTCTCGACCAAGCTCTTATGCTGTAAACTCCTAAGCATTCCCCATCCATCCACTTTAGTTATCAATTTAATAGAAAGATTCATGGTATCCAGCTTTCCACAGAGTTATAACCTTTCCTCAAAGCTATGTGGTCACCTTTAACCCATTTACCACCAGTGTCATATATGCAAGACATTTATTTACCTGATGAATACCACTCAATGTCACATACGTGTCCTGCAGATTTAAAAATCATTGGTCAAGTGAAAGGAATGGATTTCTTATTCTTTAACAAGCAATTCTTTCCTTTTACTAAATATTTCCATGGTAATGTAAATATTTCATGTGTGCATATAAAGGTGGTGACTATTTCAGTTTCCAGTGACTCAGTTGAGCCATTTATTCTAATGCTTGTTTCTAAAATTAAGGATCTTTGCAGTATCTAACAACTAAGAGCATTTGCACCTAATCAATTCATATATATGTAAACATACTTTAAACATAAACATACCTGAAGATTAGGCTGTTCCTTTCAGCACTAAAGATTTAATCTTCATTGAACAAACACTTAACATTTACATTAAAAAAAATTACTCAATTTACAAGGACTAGTAAAGCTAAAGATACATAGACCACATTCTGGCAAGCTAGGATCTCCCTATGAAAGAATTTATCATTTATCTTGCCAACATATATATGGTGGAAGTCTTATGTTTTGCCTAAGCACTGAATGGTGGTCTAAATGACTGGCTTGATAGTGTGTGATTACAATGATTACAATTCATCCATCTCAAGTATTACACCATGCTTCAAATGCTTTGCATAAAATATTATTGGTCCTTTCCTGAAATCACTGCACATTGTCTAAGCTGCTATACTATCTTTCAAAGAAACTCATTAAATTTAATGAATATTGATCTCTTGACAATACAGAATATATTTATGTACATATATGTGCATGCTTTTAATAGATGTAAATGTGGGTAACACACACAATACAACCTTAACTGATCCATATTATACAATATGTTTTTTGACATCTGGTATAGGCCTTAAATCTATCTATAACTTATACTATTATATTATTGGAGCTAAGCATCGCATAGCTTTTGGTAATTTTAGAAGTGAAGTATGCAAGACTGGAGTTATTTTCATAACATTCCTTCCCTATCAATTATATATAAATTTCTGACATGCAATGCACTAAAAAATACAAAACAAGCAACTAAGTTTCAAACAAGAGAAATCTTATCATTGTACAATGCATTAAGAAACAAACAAACAGTCCTGATGGAAGCCTTTGAATAACTTATAGAGCAAAGGAGTGAAAGGTTAAGCAGTTCACAAAACCTAGTAAAACTGAAAACTGAAGAGGAAATCATTTGAAACACACTTTCTTAATTTTAGTTCCTCATTTACACTGAAATCTAACCATAAAATACAGATTGTAAACATGTTTGCTCCCTGTATGGTTGGCACTGATCTCCACATACTGTATTCCATTTGCATTAGTCTATCTGAGTAAGTGTAATGGTACTGTACATAGCAGAAAACTAATGAATTATGACACATACTAAACAAAACTATGAAAAAACGTCGTCATATATGGTTGTAAATAGCGTAGGAGACGGGGGTTGGGGGGAGATAAGCCATTCACTAACCCATCATCTTTTTAAAACTTTCAAACTCACTCCTTCCTCTTTTGGCAAAGTAACTCTTTACAAATACTTTGCAATGAAGAACCAAACCGAACGGTCGAATCACTCAAATTTGGGGTATCGACGTTGAAAAATATTATTGGATTCAGAAAGTATTTTTTGCGGCTCTCTGTGGAGGAACAGGGAGATAGGCCTACACGCTCCAATTCTCTCGTTATTACTTCCTTATTGCATCAAGCGTGTTGAGAGAGGGGGAGGGTCCTATATTTTTTCCTCATAATATTTCAAGAATTTTCTACGAGTGTTAACTTTGAGAGGCATTTATTGGCGAGGAAAATCAACCTGGTGGCGGAGGCTGCGAGGAAGGCCACATTCAACGCTTCTTTTTCTCTTCTATTCTCCGATTTTCCGTAACTTTCGGGACTTAATTTCCATAATTCGTCTTTTTCTACCTTGTGGCTCCTCAATCGCAAGCGAGAAGAGACGAATTAAATATACTCCGCACCTGAGCTTCCACGACTCGAAAGAATTGATTGGATTGTCAGCTGCCATCCTCGGCCGCCGCTTCCGTCAACCAACCCTTCTTTATCTCGCTCTATTTCGAACACTTTTAACCCCACTCGCCTCGAATCATGCTCACCTGCTGCTCTAGACCTACTCCATTGTGGGTGGGTACATTACTCATAGTACAAAAAAAATGAACTTGAGTTTTTAAGGTTCTAAGGGCGGGCACTCGGCGCAGGTCACCGTCTTCTTCTTCGCTGAGGAGGACAAAGCCAATTTCCTCGGCCGTGACGTCACCGGACCGCCAGAGCCATCTGTCGGTCGCCGGGGAACTATACTTCTCTCTCTCTTCTCTCTTATTTTCTCTCGTTCTCTTTCTTCTTTCTTTTCGCGTTTTTTGTATCTGATATACTATTTTATTAATACAATTTGCTATGCAAGCCTATATAATTTCTGTAAGAATTTTTCAAGATATAGCTTTTAACTTTGACGAGAGATTGGGATATCGCGCAATTGTGCGCGATTCGTCGCTACGTGGCGATTTTTATCTTCTTCCTAATACGAATCTTTTATCATCAAGTATTTAATAAAGGTAGTTTTATCCAGTATGAATATGAAAAAATTGTAATCTTGCCATTTCCCCGATATATCAACGTTGCGCATTCCGGCCGTCACTTGTCAGCGTGTTATGGTGTAGAGGGCAGCAGCAGCGCCTCTCCTTTCGTCACTACTCGAGCCAAGGTGTGTAAACCTGAAGAGAATCCCTATTTTTATCTCTCTATATCGGTATTATCCCTCGTCGAAGGACTTTATCTCGCGGTCCTCTGAGGACGCCAGTTACCCCACATCAGTTCCACAGGAAAAGAAAATTGATTGAAGGTGCTTTATGAGGAAGATTATCTTAAATTGTGAAAGTGTCGAGTGTGTTATGGTTACCGCGGGAAGTAAACAAATCCGGCATGAGGTTCCGAGTGTTAAATAGCACGTGACCTCTTGTTTCTTGCTGGTGAATTTGTTAGTGATTAGTTCCCTTAACTTAGGACTTCAGATTTGTGGTAAGCCGATGAAAGACTGAAGCATAATTTGCAAAAGGAACCGTGGTAACTTCTTGTTCGTGGTAGAAGTAATGAAGTGGTATTGCATATGTTGATATTAATATTCCTTTCGAAATATTATCCTTGGTTATGGAGTTCAAGTTGTTAATTCATCATACATGATAAATATGTTAAAGATAGAGATAACAGTACAAGTAAATGGATAATTTTTAGTATTAAGTGTAGGGAGTCTGTGTTGATACAACTTCACTGAGGTTTATAAAGTTCGTTGTAGGCCGATCTTGATACGGATGTGACTGACACCGTGAAAGTTACTTTTCTCGTCCTTTTTTACTAATGAAATCCACTCTACCTTTGAACTAACGGTTTCTTCTGTACGCATCATTGAAGCTCGATCCGAATCCACAGTACTTGCACAAGACGTGAGACACTGCCGGACACACGAGTCGATGTGAATGTCAGTAGATCTGTTCTTTTACAGCGAAGAACAGGGGTTTGTGTAGTGGCAATAAGCAGTCATCCTCTTTGAGTTTCACATGACGTGCTAATGTTGATAACAAGACTTTGCTATTGAGAAAAAAATATACATGCACGGCAGTATTATATCATGAAGATACGCACTTGTCACTACAAATAAAAATATAATTGGCTCCAAATACCCATTGGATTTTATAGGTGACTTCATTATAACTTCAGTATAATTTTCGCAGGAGTTTTCTCCGAGAGCTCTTTCTCGTGAGTGATCTCGGGGCACGGGTGTAGGGTAGTATTTTCAGGATGTTACCACCGAGGAATATAACAAATTTTCACGTGGATTTGAAGTCATTGTAGTATAAAAATTTGGAAAGTTTGTAATTTGAATTTGAAATGTAATTGTGATGTAATTAAATGCTTTCTTTTTTAGACCTTTATGTTACATAAGTTCGGATATAACCTTGCCTTCTCTGTATGTGTAAACTGAAATTTTAAGATTTTCTGTTCATTATTCTTTACACTGTCGAGAGTTATGTCTGCAGCTTGAGTATCCCACAGCTTATAAAAATATACTTTGAGGAATTTTCATATACATCTATAATATGGAAATGTCAATCTTTCTTTATTGCCCATAATATACCTTAATGGCAGCTCAACTCCATCTTTTCTATGGAAATATCAAAATTGATACACAATTGGTGGGATTAACTCGTTCTGCGCATGTGCAGAATTAAATTTTGAGCTTGATAGTTAATATGGTTCAGAGCTGAATTAAAAGTTGAGCCTGGACTTTGCCATTGTGCATGCTCACTAGTGGTCTGGATTAAATTTAAATACTGGATTAACTTTTATGGTAGATACAGAAAATGCCCTTAGTCAGATTGATGTTTCTCCTTAGATGGAGTACTCCCTTCATATTTGTATTGTAGCACTACATGGTTTAACCCACTAGCGACAGTATATTTTGAAGCCGAAGCAACAGTTTCTGGGCAGCTTCAGAATCTGCGCAAGGGGCTGGCCTGGAATCTGCCCGCAATGGATCGGTGCGCAAGCTCCGATCCAGCGTCACACCGGCATGCATGTACACAGATCTAAATACACATGTATCAGTCTAGACAAACATGTCTGCCAGGGCATCTAGATAGATGTTCGTATATCAGAGAAATGTGCATTTATTTCTGTGAATGTGCATGTCAGTACATGTGAACATTAATTGGGTCAGGCATTGCACAACTTTAAACTGGCCCCTAAGTCCCAACCTCCACATCACTAGATTTGTCAATCTAAGTTGCTTTTACTAGGTATGCCCAAGGGGAAGGTTGATGGGGGGCACTGCCCCCTATCACTCCTTGGGAAACCTTGTCCACCTCATTATGCTTAGGAATGTAAATCTGAAACTTTTGAGCTCCAAGCTTCAGCTCAAACTTTGATATGCAAACAGGCAAAGACAATATTTAAGGGCAGACTCTGCCTCCCAACAACGCTCCCCTCGGGCAGTTATTGTGAAGTTCACAATTTCGTGTATAAATGTTGCTGGGATTGACAGGAACCAACATCATCTGATGTGGTAGTTTTCAAATTGACTGTAAGGTCATTTTCTCTAGTTTCAGAAGTTCTATGCTTAGGGAATTTGGAAAGTGCAAGCTCAGTTAGCTGAAGGTCATACTGGCTTTATCAGGCTTTTTTTGTTGTTGTGAAAGAATATAGCTGTTCATTCTTGATGCCATAAATTCTTAGTGCTTGGGTCAAATGAGAAAACTATCAAATTCTAGCCCATAATGGCCTGTCTGCATTCATTTCCAGTATGGACACATACTGATTAGGGTTTGAAAATATCCTTTTTGCCCACTTCCATGCTGCTAATGTAGATGTAGCTAAAGTTTTGGTATCCATGGTTTCGTCTTTGCCCAAGTTTACATGGACAGAAAAATGTACACATTGTGTACATATGTATTTTTTGTGCTACGAGTTTTAAGAGACCTATAACATCGGTATGTTGAAGTTCTCTGAAATCCCTAGAATTAAATAATTCATAGAAAAGACCCCATATCCTCATCATTCGCACCAAGTTTTTTTTCTTAGAGATATTGGTGATAACATTGAGGAAGATGAATTTCATGTCACCCATTCTTACATGGTTTCCTTAACCATTATGAGAAGATTGATATTGAAACAATTATCAAGGAAAATTATTTACTTGTACCTTTGTTTGATTATAGATAGAATTTGAATTGTTCAAATTTTAACTGGTAAATTTGCTCAACTAAGGCTTTAGGGGAATTTCTTAATATATTACTTGTAGATCATTATTATTGTATACCTCTCTCACCCCTCCCCCTTTGCTTTTCATATGTACTAACCACAACCTTGGTACAATCTTTAATGTTAATTCTTTGTTTTACAGCAAGATGGGTCGCGTAATCCGTGCCCAGAGGAAGGGAAGAGGATCGGTGTTCAAGTCCCACACCCACACCCGTAAGGGAAAGCCTGCCCTTCGTGCTATCGATTATGCAGAACGTCATGGATACCTCCGTGGTATCATTAAGGTAGAATATATTGTGTAAATTTGACTCATTAATGCTCTGTGTTTATAATTTCTAGTTCATCTGACTTTACAGTAGATTATGGCATAAGGTAAAGTTATAAAACCACTTGACGTTGCCAAAGAAATTACTGAGTAATCTAAGAATTATTGAGCCGTTTTATATTCAGGATACTTAATGTTACTTAATGTTAGGAATTAAAGCTTTAGGGTAAAATCTTAATTTTCCTTTGTGCATCCTCATCATTCGCACCAAGTTTTTCTATAGAGATTTTGGTGATAAGATGAGGCAGATCAAATTTGCATCACCCATTCTGATGTGGTTCCCATGACCATTATGAGAAGTTGATGATGTAACAAGTAATTATCATGAATGTTTTTTTTTTTTTTAGTATTTAATTATTAGTGATGAAAAATTGTCTTGAATCCTATAAATGTGTAACATTATTGCAGCAAATCATCCATGACCCTGGCCGTGGTGCTCCTCTAGCCATTGTGCACTTCCGTGACCCTTATCGTTACAAGATCCGCAAGGAGATCTTCCTTGCCGCTGAGGGCATGTACTCTGGACAGTTTGTCTACTGCGGCAAGAAGGGTAAGCAAGATTTATTTGGTTAAAAGTGAAAGTGATAACCTAGAATTAGGCTTATTAACTTGATACCTCAATAATGGCAGTTTACATTGAATGTGTTGATGGCTTAAGTACAGCATGAATTTAGATAAAAGCAAGGGAATACTACAAATCCAGTCTGTCTACTATAGAATGTTAACCCCTATTATAACAGGGCCAGAATTTTGCTTGGTAGAGCAAAGATTGAAGCGTTATGACATAATGCCCAAATACAACATGACAGCTATAGCCATACCCAGTAATGAAGGGTAAAGAAAAAAAAATTAAGGCGAAACAATTGAACATTGCCTCTTTTCCATTAGATCTGTGTGCCCTCACTGCCTGCATGTGATGTAGAATCTGGTCATTAAGGCATTTCCACATGGGAGGACATGTATAAAGATAGTCATGGGCTGACAATCTACAAGTAATTTCTTTGTGTTTTTCAATTGACACCAGCTCTGTAGTTGCCTGCCTGTGTAGACAGGCCTTCAGACTTAATTCAGCTCTCCTAGTTGAGGCTTGTTTTTTAGGCATGGCTCATAGAACTCGTGCATGGGGTAAAGATTTGCCACCCCTTTGCATTGTTTTACTGCCTAAGTATTCCAAGGCCCATATTTTTTATTTGGCATATGTCTTGATTGTAATAAACTGCAAGGAAAGCATGACTTGATAACATCTCAAGGTATTCAACAAATATTTTGTCAATTTTCTGTAATGCACTCTGCATCACTGGTCATATTTGGCAGAATTGGATCCTGAACATTGTAATAGCTCTCTCAGCCATGGCTCCTCAGTGGTACATTTTGGGAAAATGCAAGTCCTCCTCTATGCTCTGCATTATCTACCTCTAAGAGCTTTTTGGATTTGTGGAGAGATATTCCAATCACTTTGGACTTCCGGCAGTTTTTCCATGACTTGTAACATGGTCAACCTGGCCTTTGGCCAAAATTTTCCATGACATATCTTTCCTGTGACAGTAGCATTAATGGGTTAATGTAGTATTTTCAACCTTTCACTGTTATAAGTGAAATTTGTGAACACTTCATAATATAATGCAGAATGTTTTGCCCTTGCAGTAAATGCAATAAATCATTTAAAGATTACATTTGTCCAGTGATAACCAGCTAGCAGAAAAGTATTATCTAGTCATGCATGAAATTAATTTTAATTTAATACTATATCCGTTATGACTAAAGAGGAAGTGTCCTGTTTATACATTTATATGCTATAATATAAAAGTGTAAAGTCTTAATATCTATTAAGTATTAGAGAAATAACTTAAACAGTTTTTATAAGACATTTTTCTTTTCTTGCAGCTAACCTTGATGTAGGCAATGTCATCCCCATTGGAAATCTGCCTGAAGGTACCATCATTTGCAACCTTGAGGAGAAGACTGGTGACCGTGGCCGTATTGCCCGTGGATCTGGCAATTATGCTCAGGTCATTGCCCACAACCCTGAAACCAAGAAGACCCGTGTAAAGCTCCCTTCAGGAGCCAAGAAGGTTTTGCCCTCTGCCAACCGTGCCATGATTGGTAAGTAAAGAAGCTTTGGTATATTCCTGTAAGTGTTGTCCAGCAGTTTGCATACACAAGCTGTTGACTGAATAAAGTATGCTGAATTGCAAAATGACAGCATCAGTAATATATTCTTATGAATATCAACTAGTTGCATTAATATGAAGGACTCCATCCCTGGGTTTGATTTTAGCCATATTTTGTGTAACAAATATATTTATACTACTTTCCTTGTAATATTTATGGCAGTGTTCTCATATATTTTATTGCTGTTGTAGGTATTGTTGCTGGTGGTGGACGTATTGACAAGCCTATCCTGAAGGCTGGTCGTGCCTACCATAAGTATAGGGTGAAGAGGAACTGCTGGCCTAAGGTGCGTGGTGTGGCCATGAACCCTGTAGAGCATCCTCATGGTGGTGGTAACCATCAACATATTGGTAAGGCTTCCACTGTATCCAGAAACAAGAGTGCTGGTCGCAAGGTTGGTCTGATCGCCGCCAGAAGGACTGGTCTCATCCGTGGTACAAAGAAGGACCCAAGGCAGAATGCTTAAAAATCCTAAATAAACTAAGACGAAGATTGTTTTTATTATTGTCCTTTGTAAACTTTACATTTGGTAACCTATATTTGTTAACATTGAATTACCAGGTAACCCAGCCTAAGGGTTTTCCTTTCCAATTTAGGCTGAAAAATACAACAGTAAGAAACATTACTTTGAATATGACAAATGGTCATTATTTCTTGCTAAGAGATAATCCACTAGACCAGAGGGAATATAGTACAATTTTAAATTAAGATTTAATGGAACTAGAGTTGCGCAAGAGCCGCCTAGATAATAACTTAAACTATTTGCTGGTCTGCTGCTGCTGTTTTTAGTATACCATGTGCATTTGTATGCTTTTTTTTTTTATCATCCTCGAAAGCCGCTGGTAAATAAATGGGAGTTTCGAGTTACGCATGGAAAAGAAAAGTAGGCATTGGAATTAGACTACGATAAATTTGACAACCAGAAGCATCCTCACATAAAAACCCCGTCCATGCAGATGAGGTTTGCTCGGTGAGACGTCAAAATGGAGAAATCGCGAGCAAAGATGTGTACAAGGTTACTCTAATGTTTAGAGATGTATCGACGGTTTGCCTGTTGTTTTTCAAGGTTAGGCGGTAGTTGGTGGTATGAAATTGCTGCCAGACGCAGGCACTGACAGTGCCGCAGAACCCACGAGCTGTCAGTTTTCGTGTCCCACCAATCATCATATATGTCCAAAGAACATTAGTTTTGAGAATTAACTGAACTAAATAGTTGTATCGACAAGAGCCATGTCTGAAATGCTCTGCCTCATGATCTTGTTTCATGATACAAGGCTCCACTTCAGAAAAATTTATAAAATGTATTAGGGTCCATTCTCATGGAGTTGGCATAATCTGCTTCCGGTCTGTCAATTCCCGCATTGTTGTCACATGACTTCATAAGTTTTCTATTTGAAGCAATCTTTACAGCACGTTTTCTTCAGCCTAGATTTTCTTTGCGCACATTGTTATAACGATTCTCTTGTGTTCTACGATCCATGTTGTACAGCTCTCGATCCTGTTTGTTACTGCCAGGCTCTGACTGTCCAACTAAAGTCATTTGGATACCAGTATAAATACCTACGAAAGCCTTAGCCTGCACACAGGCAAGGTCGCCTGTCTGGACAGGGTCTGTACTGAACATGATTGGACAACATATACTGAATTAAGAGGCAATTTTGGCTAGCATGTGCTTGTCCTCATTTCTGAACATCAATTAATTGGCTACTGCATATACAATTACTAAAGATAAAATAAGTAATGGCTTAACACCACGTGGCTGCAGATGTCCAAAAATTTAGGCCTTATAAGTATGCATGTTCAAAGTAATGACACCAACGGACAGGCAACGTCCCCCCCCCCCAATCCCTTGCTCCTCGTCATTGGGAGGGTAGGAGACGGAGACAGGGTCAATGTGGGGACTCGCCCCTACCTTGGACCTCAGCCCTTGCCTCGATTAATTTTGCATCGTCTTTTCTCTTCCTTCTCTATTGTCCATATCCCAAAGTGGGAGCGCCGTGCCGTGCTGAAAGGATAAAAGCCTGGCTTTGTGTCTGTCCGGAATGGCCTTCGTAATCCGTTTGCTTTTTCCTCTTTACCCTTGTTACTACCATACTAACCTAAAGCTTTCTACAACTTTTGACAATTAATATATTTTTCCTAATCGTTCCCATTCTTAACCTTTTCGCCACAGTATTTTATACTGCTGTATGACCTTTCCTTACCTGGGGACTCGAGCCTTACCCTATCGCTATATTTTGAATACCCCGTCAATGAAATTTAATAAATGAATGAAATACAAGAGCTGTCTTACCTTTGACTTCTAATCGCTAACTCATTTTGACCTTTCTCCTCAAGTTTATCATAGTACTGTATGATCTTTGATGGTATATTTATTTGTCTTGAACATTGACCACTCTGGTAATTCATAAGCATTGCATTATGAACAAAAAATCATTACCCGGGGAGTGCATCCCCAGCCTCACCCAATCGCTATCTTTGATTACGCCGCTAATGATTTGGATGCTGATGCGGTATAATTTTTTTCAAAAAATAGACAACACCGCAGATTAAGTCAAAGCTAGCGTGATTTCTCAAAACATTGACATAGTCCTGAACATGGTATAACAGAGAACGTATTATTAAGACAAACTATTATATTTTTCATATTACAGTTAGTGTGTTACTAAAGCTTGTTAATATATATCTTAACTTTATGCTACATTTCATTGTATCTTAATAGAGATGAATAGGTACTTTCATTAGGGTATACAAAGACCAACCTTCACCGATTTTACGAAAATGTAAATGTAAAACGGATGCTTCCTACAACTTTACACAAGGCCTCAACTGACTTAACATTGGGTGTTCTATTTTGCCCCTCCAGTCCCTTGCACGTCTTGATCGGTACCATACCGCCAGAACAGACGCTAGGAAACTCTCTTTCCCTGTTAAGAATAGGGCACGCTCGACTGACGCATTCATACCTCCAACCCACATCTATGCTCCTCATGCAATGTTCCTCTTTCAGTCATATATATCCTACTATTCTGCCCCGCTTTACAGGAGCCCGTACCCTTGCGTTTCCTTACTTATCCTCCATTCCCCAACCCCCCAACCTGCCGAACATCCTCAAGTCATCCTCCTTTTTCATTTGACAAAATATTCTTCCTCAGATGTATAAGTACCCTCCATTTGATCTAACCAACCCCTATCCTTAACCCTTCCCCGTCTGTGAATCCCTATCCTACCCCATTTGCTTTCACTACCATACTCTCTTATACTTCCATTGAAACCTAAGACGATTTGTTCTACTGAAGAACTTTAAACCCCTTTCACCACAATACTTTACCATAGTGATATATGACCATTGAGGCCCAAGATAGGGGATCACCCCTAATTTGCTGACAAAATGTTATGAGGAACCCTGCACTGAACAGGAAGTTGGCAACTACCTGTGGATTAGTAATGTATTTATTGATTTGAAGTGCCTCTAAAACATGATTACCTGCATAAATTTGATTAAGGGGAACGCAAATTTCAGTTGACGGTTACAAAGTAAAATATATGTGCTAGACATCAGAGATCATATAGCGCTATGGGAAAAGGCTTAGTACTGAAAGGGTAAAGGGGGTTAGTTGATGATTATTGCTATTCGTCAGAAGTATAGCAATTCAGGATAGTAAGGCGTTGAAAGGTGCAAAGAGGGGTGAGGGAAGACAGGAGACAGGGTGAGTAAATGGTCTGTGATGGGAGGCAGTGGGAAGAGGGGCTGTAGGGAGAGCATGAGTAGCAATTACTTTGAGTGTAGAGGGAATGGGAGCAGAAAGGTTGGAGGATGGATGAGGTGTATGCATGGTATCATGGGTAATGATTACATATTTTGAATGTCTTCGAGAGTTTCTGAAGTGGAGTAGGTTGGGGAGGTTTGTGAGAAACAGGTTTTCTTATAATGGGGAGAAGAGGGGTCAGAGGTTTAAGGGGCAAAATGACAGGTTGATGTAGCAGAGATTGGAGTGTTTGGAGTAGTGGTGACGATTGGGGTGTCTGGATTTAGAATGTCAAAAGAATTTGAATGGAAGGAGGGGATATAAGTGGGATGAGAAAGGGATAAAAGGAGAACTGTAGAAACCCCTCGGGAAGGAGGCGAGGGGCAGATCAAAGTACAGTATTGAAGTAGGGACAAGAAAAAAATCGTCTGCGTGCTTCCTTACGAAGTAAGTTTGAATCTGAGAATTATCACCTCAGACTCAAATTTGCAGGTAGGGGAGCCCTATAAAATACATTATGGGAGCCACCACAATTGGCACATGTGCGTGATGTGCAGAGCAGTTTGATCGATCATGGCCAGGTTGGGCACACACAGGGTATCGGGGTGTGGTGCGTGTTTAACAGGGTGGCCTATTTTGACATTGACGGCGGCGGGGGGGGGGGGGGTTGATATGGTCGAGCAAGGAGCGGTAGATCAGGTCTACGGAAAGTAATCTTGGCAATATTTGTGGAGGAAACATAAGTTGAAGACTGTGCAAGATTCATTTATTTTTTTCTATTTACGTAATCTGGAAGAGTTTTAATTCAGTCGAATAACAATCCATGTATAGTTTTATGCAGTTAGATACG
>NW_020868862.1:185585-191060 GCF_003789085.1 Penaeus vannamei
TTGTTTGTTTATCGAAATGGAAACGCCTATGGTGTGGAGGCGGGATTTCCCCATTCTTCCAACACAAGAAGTATCAATGATTTTAGCTTCATGCTTTAAACATCTCTGTATAGCAGCAAAATCAAACAAAAATGTGAAAAAGATCTTTGTAGATTCTTCCAGAACCAAACACTTATTTTGAATAAACAGAAATCATGCTACATTAGATTCTTCTTTACAGAATGCATAGATGTTTTCATCATTGTGTGTGTGTGTGTGTTTGTGTGTGTGTGTGTGTGTGTGTGTGTGTGTGTGTGTGTGTGTGTGTGTGTGTGTGTGTGTGTGTGTGTGTGTGTGTGTGTGTGTGTGGTGTGTGTGTGTGTGTGCGTCCATGGAAATACGAAGTCACTGCTTAGTGACGAGTTATGAAACTATGTTTAATTCGTTTCGGTTATTCAGAATGTCCTTTATCTTGTGCTAAAATCTGATCATAGTTTTTTTCTGTTATTATTCCGTAAGTCTTGGCGTTTTTAGAAGAGGCGCATCCACATTCGATCAGTTGAGCGAGAAAATACAAGTTCGCTTGTTTCAACTCAAGCAACTACAAGCTAGGTGGTTCCAAAGAGGGTGAATAGCAAAAGTCAAAGAACCGACTCTCATTACAGGAGCTGTATATCTGATATTTTGAAGAAAAAAATCGTTTGGATTAATGTCAGTTAATCTTGCTCTTTACTTTTATTTGTTGTTTATGCATTTTTTTCCTTCTTTTTGTCAATACACGCTTGTTTACAGTGTATGTGTAGAAAAAAATGACATTCTTTTTTATCAAAAAAAAAAAATATATGTAATTTTCATTGTGAAATAGATCAGATCTAGGCACGGATTCAATAAACAGACAATTATAATTATTTTAGAATATTAACTGAACGCAAAACCGTGGTCGGGTTAACCAGGCCTCAACAATGTGTGTATGTATTGTGTGTGAAAGAACTGCAATTATACAGTTTTTAACGCTTTAGTTAGAATCTTTTGTTTTATATTTCATATACATTTTGAACCCCTTCTCACACAAAACGCCATGCCATATATGATAACAAGACACACACACACACACACACACACACACACACACACACACACACACACACACACACACACACACACACACACACACACACACACACACACATATATATATATACACACACACACAATTATATATATATATATATATTATATTATATTTTATTTTTTCATAGATGATGGGGCTTCAGTGAATCGACTAATTGGGGATGTTTATTAATTTTGGAGATACTTTTACTAAAAATGGTAATAACTGTAGAAAGGGAAGACAAATAGTAATGTTAGGAAATATGTATTGTTATTCAAACGGTGTCTAATCCCTGAGACAGAGGTGACGTGTTCACATGTAACGTCTCGATTTCTATCAGCTGGTTCGAGGTTGTTTCATTAGCCGTTTCTCAAACACTGACAATATTCGGCCAAACATTTTTCGTCGGGTTTGAGCGACATCCCTCGCTTGGCCATCGAAGGACTTCCACTTGGTGTTAGGCAGGGAACTACTTCGTAACTGCCCTGGACGTGTGTATAGGGCAGTTATCCTCATTGTTTCTGGGAAGGGCCAAGGCATAACAGTGTACTGACGGGAGGATTTCTTTCTAACAATTCGATATATTTGTCTAAAGGCATTTTCCCCGTTTCGCCAACATCATGTAGGGAGATCCCCCCACATATCGCAGGTCACGCGGCCGCGCTCGCGTTTTATAGATAATTTGTCTGTCATATGTGAAATGTAAATAATGATATAGAATCTGAACATGAAATATGACGTGTAGGGCACTCTTCTGTATAAACAAATATCTATATAGTAAATTGAAATAAATTGATTTCTGAAATATTGAAAAGGGCTATTTACACCTTTAATTCCCTTCAGCAATGGAGCTTTCCGTGTATTCCCGGTGTATTTTCCTCGTTATGGGTGCCCAGCTCTCCGAATATATCACCATTGGAGAAGTTACTTTCCCTCATCCCATTGTCAAAAGTCAAAGGTGGTCCCATATCCATCTGGACGTAACGGACATGTTTTGTAGAGAATCATGCTTACTAAGCCGCGAAATGATGCGGTAGGTGACCTGTTCCTTTCTGCCCCGACTTTGACCTAGCATGCTACGTCAGCATAACAGTGCTCATTCACAGCTGAGTCAACTGAGAGGGTATCCGGGCGCGAACCCAGGACCATGCGATTGCACAGCCAGCGCTCTACACCACTGTTATGCACCCCGTTGTAGCAGTCTATATCAGATTACAGCTTTCTTTGCGTCCATCCTGAAAAAGGTGTCAGCTTGGCAGCCTCGTTTTGACCTCGGATTTCTCATGTTATGACGTCTAAGACCATCGGACATGTATTTTTCCAGCGAAGTGGATATTCAGGAATTGAAATATTCATTAGCATAAAAGAGATGAAATATACGACTTCGTGTTATTTTCTACATTGTTCCGGGAAATTTTACTTCTAGGACAATGCATAGAGAATGAATTTGATGTTAGGTTTAATATGCTAATATCATCTATACCTACGCATATATTGCATTACATTGCATGGCAAATAGAAATAAAATAGATAGATGACAATAACTGACCGAGAAATTCCCATTTCATTAGAATGAACAAGATATACAACAAGTATTGGAAGTTGGTTCGAAGATTTTTGCTATTCATCCTCCTTGGAACCATCAGCTAATAGTTGCTTGAGTTGAAACAAGCAAACGCATTTTCTCGCTCACCTCTTCGAATGTGGATGCGATCCTCAAAGAAACGCCGATTCAATGCATAATAGCTGATTATATACTTTCGTAACTCATTACCAAGCATGACTTATATTTCCATAGACGAACACACACACACATCGATAACGAATCTACATATTCAATGTAACCTAATTGTGATTTTGTTCATGCTCTGTATTGAAAAATCTAATTTAGCACGGTTTTGTTTATTCAAAGTGTGTTTGATTCAGGCATAAAGATATAAAAAACATTAGGTCGATTACTGCTACTAGATGGTGCAAGTATCAACTGTAATTACAGTTTTTTTTAGGTAATTTTACCAAAGCATGTTCAAAGCATGAAACTTTTTCATGTTTTAAGAAATATGTATCTATAAATGATAGTTATGTTGTAAGGAGTAGGAAATGCCGCCTCCCCACTATAGATGTTGCCATTTGGATAAGCAAACAATGCCAGTATATGCATTTGAAGAATATAACTACAAAGTCAACGATAACTAATATTACATGCTTTGTTCTTTATCACTTATTTGAAGAAAGCGAAAGATCAAATGGCTTACTTAGTTTCAAAAAATATTCATTAATACACTTATTGGTTACTTATTTTCGACCAATCACACTCTTTGTTACAAACTACCTAGGGTTTTAGCATCATTCACAAAATACTATTTACGCTATGTTTACTTCGACTGGTTGCCAGAGGTACAAAAGTGGGACCCAGAAAGTGTACTGAAATATAATTCCACAACTGTACAACTCATACATCACATCCTATCTGGCCTCCTACAAGAATGAAATTATACTTATCTCTCTCTCGTAGGGACACAAGAAAACACGAAGGAGGAGTCCGGTGAGGTCGGGCGCCCCGCAAACCACACGCTGCTACTCGGACAAGCGAACCACCATAGAGAGTGATACGCGGCGACTGTGGTTTTTAGCAACTCGTGTGTCTTGTCGCAAATACTTTTAAATAATGTAAATAAAAAGAGATCAAAATAAGAGTGAAACTTGTTTACCATTAAAAGTTAAAATGAAACCTGTCCGTTAAAAGAAATCTAAACTGTGTAAATAAAACAAAACCAAGAAAAATGCTTCAGGTGGCTGCCAAGAACTCCCACAGATGGTGCTGGTCTGGAGGTGCTGCGCTGTTAACAGGGGGACTCGCCTAGTCTGGACTCGCAACATAGTGGAGGTAAATCACGTCCACTACGTTGTATTTTTGGTGACGTTGGTTAGGTAGATTGGTTTGTTTGTTCGTTGGTTAGCAAGATAACTCAAAAAGTTATGAAGAAAGATTTCTAAGAATTTTTTTACCAGAGGCATGTTTTTGCCTGACTTAGACCTAGATTAACTTAGACGATTCCAGGAATTGGTAATACGAGTAAATATGATTATTATCATTACTCTAATCTCCTCCAAGGAGGTTTTGTTTACGGACGTCACCAGCGTACTTGGGAAAATGATTTTAATACATTTCTTCAAATGTGAATATTTGTATTGCATCAGTGACCCTATTGCCTTGGCGGAGGTATGCGCTCACTGAGTGCTTCTAGTATCAATAGTTTATATCCATATTGGTCATCCTACCATCATTTCCACGATCATATTTCAACCTTCCTTGTCAACTGATATGGAAACACCGCACAACTGCTTATGGTAATTGTAGTTCATTGTTATATTTACGTCTGCAAGCTTAGATCACCTTAAAATTTTAGATTCAAATCTGATACCACCATGTGGCTTTGTCGTGCCCCTCGTACCATTTTCCACACCTCGAGAAGAGAGAGACAAAAAATAGATAAAACGGTATCTTTTAGCATCCGGTTTATCTTCCGCAAGTTGTTTTTTTCTTCCTTTGTTTAATAGCAGGATGTCGCAACGCGCCGTGCTTCAGTCGACACGTACGCGGGAGCGCCGCGATCACAATTCAGAACTGGGTCGAATTACGTTAAACAGAAGGATTAGTATAAGAACCATTTCACACGGAAGCGATCCCGTAACATGCGAGAGATCATTCGGCCGTAGTTTCCTTTTTCTTTCTTTTTATTAACGTCGAAATAAAAAGGAAAAGTTATTGGAATCGCGAGATGAGAAAAAGAAGTAAGATGATAAGACCTTCCTGTTGAGAAGTACAAATGTACGTATAGCCGCCATTGCTGAGTCTGTAAGGCGGAAATCGCTGGTTCGTGTTACCGAAGCAAACATTCTTCCTGACGTTACCATATGTAATATTTTTAGGTGAGTCTACTACGAAAATCTTTCCTATCTAAGTCTCTCTCTCTCTCTCTCTCCTCTCTCTCTCTCTCTCTCTCTCGTCTCCTCTCTTCTCTCTCTCTCTCTCTTTCTCTCCTCTTTCTTTCTCTCTCTCTCTCTCTCTCTCTCTCTCTCTCTCTATCTCGCTCTCTCTCTCTCTCTCTCTCTCTCTCTCTCTCTCTCTCTCTCTCCTCCCTCTCCTCTCTCTCTCCTCTTCTCTCTCTCTCTCTCTCTCTCTCTCTCTCTCTCTCTCTCTCTCTCTCTCTCTCCTCTCTCTCTCTCTCACGACAGCAGCAGATTAAAGTCCCATTATGGCCTCCACTTAATGAACCAGCTTTTAGACGTAAAATTAAAAAAAAAAAAAAAAAAAAAAAAAAAAATATATATATATAATATATATATATATATATAATAATATATATATATATATAATATAT
>NW_020868862.1:201667-209167 GCF_003789085.1 Penaeus vannamei
TAATTTTGCAGACACTGATACTATTATCGTTTCTGTGGTATAGTGGTTATCGCGTGCGCTTCACACGACAGGTCCTCGGTTCGATCCCGAGCGGATTCTATATATATAATATATATATATATATATATATATATATATATATATATATATATATATTATATATATATATATATATATATATATATATATATATATATATATATATATATATATATATATATATATATATATTATCACAGACACAAACAAGCAGCCATTCGTATGTGTGTGTACGCCTATCTAGTTATCTATCCATCTATCTATCTATTGAACAATACATATTCGACTCTCTCTCTCTCTATCTATCTATCTATATATCTTATTTATTTATTTATGTATATATTTATATATATTTACACAACAACCACACACACACACACACAACACACACACACACACACACACACACACACACACATATATATATATATATATTATATAATATATATATATTATATATGTGTGTGTGTGTGTGTGTGTGTGGTGTGTGTGTGTGTGTGTGGTTGTGTGATATATATGTATTTTTTTTTTTTTTAATATCTACTTGTATATGTTTCTCTGTGTATGTGTATGTATTGGTATTCTCTGTCCAGTAGATACTTTTGTCAAAATACTTCTTCCTGAACATCCACTCCACGCAGGGGAGTTTCTCGTGAAAAGCATCGAGAGGCGAGAGCTTCCACGACCCAGACGATCGCCCCGCCATCGTCTGCTGAGAAACCGAACGCGGTATTGGGTTTTGTGGAAACCAATTATTTTGTAGTTTCTATTGATATGAAGTCCCTTGAGTATACATAATTTTTTCTAGTGTATTAACGATGAGGTAAAGATTACAATATTCATTAACTTAGTCCGAAGTGATAAAAGATAAATCCTCCACGATAATTTCTCGATGACTGGCGACAAAAACGCAGGAAAAAGGTGATTATTGGCGTCAAATTCATATTTGTAAACCTGCAAGGAGAAAGAAAAACTAACATTTAACAAATACGGTTATTATTCTGAAAGGTCTCTTGTTTCCACGTGCAGAAGTAGGCCTATGTACTTAAGAGCAGTGACGAGACAAATTTATTCGTTAATGGAAGAAGTTTAATTCATTTACTGCATTATCGTTTATTTCATTTTGAGCTTTTTCTCGAAAATAAGTTAGAAATTCAGTCTCACCGTATTCTTATATATTTCCGAACGCTTTTGGTTTGTATTTAACCTTTTATTCCGAAAGTTCCATGCATTCCCATTTCACCTCGAGCGTCCAAGCGCACTCCGGCCACATCCATGAACGAGAAACATTCGGTAATGGAGTTTCTTAGACGTATGTTTTTGTTTTTGTTTTTTTTTATGTGTTAATTTCTGTTTTGCTAGCGCCCTTTTAGATATTAAACGGATTTTTCCTCGTTCTCACCGTTTTTCTTAATTCGCATTTTTATCGAATTTCGACGGATTTTCTACTTCCGGTTGTAGTCATTTTCAAGTTTCTTCATTTTCGCTTTATTTTCTGTTTTGTTGCTGCTGTTTTCTTATAACTTATTTTGCTATTCTTCTTTCTTTCGCGTATTTTTTCGCATTTTGACGGATTTTCTACTTCCTTTTTTCCTCACTCGCCTTTATTTTCTAATTATTAGCTTCGCTTCATTTTTCTTATTCGATTTCTATCGCACTTTTAACGGATTTTCTATATTTTGCCATTTTCACGTTTATTTATTTATTTATTTATTTATCTATTTATTTATTCATTTATCTATTTATTTATTTATTTATTTATTTATCTATTTATTTATTTATTTATTTATTATATTATCTAATATTATTACTTTGTTGTTCCTCTGAAGATAAAATTTCACATATACAATTACATCACTGGAACATATTTTACATAGGAAAGATATGGCTTGTTTTGACACTACAATGATAGGAAAGAGTGAAATTTCTATTGACCTATCAAGAGTTACACATTCCCTACATGCACACGCATCAGTGCAAACAAACACATACACATAAAATACACAATAGGAAAAAAACTGATTGCAACCGGCGGGCGTCTTGTAATCTTTGTGCCCGGGCTTTTGGTGTGTGTGTGTGTGGTGTGTGTGTGTGTGTGTGTGTTGTGTGTGTGTGTGTGTGTGTGTGTGTGTGTGTGTGTGTGTGTGTGTGTGCGTGCGTGTGTGTGTGTGTGTGTGTGTGTGTGTGTGTGTGTGTGTGTGGTGTGTGTGTGTGTGCGTGTGTGTATGATACTTTACTGATGATGATATATAACGATTCGACAGCGATGGTGATACTAATGGGTGATGATCATAATAAGCACTATGATAGTAATAAAAATGTAGAATAAGATTGCCAGTCTGAAAGATATGGAAAGCGCCCGATAATAATGCTAATAATGAAAAAAAAAAAAAAAAAAAAAAAAGGTTGCAGTCAGCTTTCCCGTGGTATGTATTTATGCAAGTGTATGTATTTGCGTTTATCGTGTGCGTGTGGGCCTTTTGCAAGAACTCATTTTCACTTTTGCTAAAATCGCTTATTTTGGAGAAAAGTCTATGCGAGGATTATGGTGAAACAGCAGTAGATAACATTGTAATTCGATTGCTCGTCGCTGTCCTTAGTGTCAACAATGGCGCTATCGAGGTCAACAGCATTTCGAAAATAAAATACGTGTCCATCTTAAAGCGTTGTCATTCACACGCAACGGAAAGGGTCAAACGTGCAAAGTATTAGATCCGAGACAGCATTTCTTGCATGATCTCTCACCTTTTTTGTTCCTGTCTCTGCTCGTGTGAGTGTGTGCCGATGGGTGTCACTCTGTAGAATAAAATTAATGAAAACCAAAGCACTATCTTTCACACCTTGAAAATTTATAAGAAGCGATGATATATTTTGTGTTTCCTCTTGACACATAAAAACTTGGTTGATTAAGGTTAGCAGGTTGGTTCCTTACTTCATTGAGGAAAACAGACTTTGGCAGGAAATCGCTCTTAGCAAACTCCTTGAGTAATTTCACGTGAAATTCCTAGGAGTATTATCGTATCATTTTCCTCTGTTGGCAGACCAGGTTTTCCGTATCCGTCTAATGTGAAAGGACAAAGGAAGTAAAACTGTTGAAAAAACTTGCTAGTGACGTAGCAACGGCAGGCGATACTTTGTTTTATTTGAACATTCTTCTGGTAAGCATGTCATTATTTCTCTCTTACTCGCTGTCTGACAATTTCTCTCTCTCTCTCCCTCTCCTGTGGAATTCATGTCAAATTGCAACAGGAACAACGAAGGGAAGAACAAGAAAACACACGAATATTCATGTGTTATGTTCTTCCCTATGTTGTCATGTTCTTCCCTCTCATTTCGTGTTGTTTCGTAGATTTGTTTGATCAACAGTAAATCAAGGCTACTTTTAAACGTTTACCGATTAATCTAAAATTAATCGCTAAACTTATAATGTGATAAAAGAGGAAGAGAGAGTGAGAGAGAAGTCTGCAAAACAAATAACAAATAACTGGAAACAAGAAACGTTTCCTTAGCAAAAGCCAGGAGATAATTACTAGTGAAAACGGTACAGCGTTCAATTCCCCGTGTAAATTGGACATCAAATTGTTCACCCAGTTCACCACGCCCTCCCCTGATTCTGAAAGAAATGCAAATTTTGAATTCCTGGACCTTACTGATGCTGCTGAACAATTTGCAAGTCATCGTTCCACGGCTGATCATGCTTCTGTTTCAATTTGATTTTATAGATTTATTCTTTGTGGGAACTTGCGATGTAGATTGCAAGTCTTGCCTCTATGCAAGGAAAAGATCACGAAGAGAAAAATAAAAAAAATAATACATAGCGTCGCCGGGAATCGAACCCGGGTCTACGGTTTTAGAGATCGTCGTGCAAGCCGTGACACCGCAGAAAAATGGAAGATATTAAATTAATTAATATTAAATTGAATCAAATTAATATTAAAAATGGGAGATCTTTCATGATTCAATTGTCCGCAAACATTGATTCATGTTGAAGATGCATCTCATACTTTATATGCTTTTTTTCTATGAATTAGATTGATTTTAATTACATGTTCTCATTTTTCTTTCTTTTTTTTGCATTATTATTATTATCATTATTATTATTATTATTATCATTATTATTATTATTATTATTTATTATTATTATTATTATATTATTATTATTATTATTATTATATTATTTATATATTATTATTATCATTGTTATTATTATTATTACTATTATTATTATTATCATTATTATCATTATGATTATCATTATCATTATCATTATCATTATTATCATTATCATTATCATTATCATTATCATTACCATTATTATTATTATCATTATTATTATTATTGTTGTTATTACTGCTATTACTATTGATACCATTCATTACCATCATCATTGTCATCATCATCATGATTATTATCATTATTATTATTGTTTTTATCAGCATTATTATCAGTATTACAATTGTTATTGTAATTTTCATTATTATCATCATTATTTTTATGTTATTATCATTATCGTCATCCTCATTATCATTATAAAATCATCTTTATAATTATCATAATTATTGATTTTTTTTATTATTATTACTATTAGTAGTAGTAGCAGTGGTAGTAGTAGTAGTATCATGATCATCATTATTATTATCATTGTTACTATTACTAATATTATCCTCAGAGAGGGGGGAGACAGCAAGAAAGAGAAAGGTGGGGAGAGGGAGACAAAGAGAGAAAGAGAGGGAGAGGGAAAGAGTGGCAGATACAAACACAGATAGAGGGATGAACAAAGAGAGACAAAGACAGGCATCGAGAAAAAACAGAAAGAGAGAATGATAAACATCCTTGTATTAAAAAGCTGAACTAAGAAAAGAAAATGTGATCCCGTGATAATTGCATTTCAGCTTAATACGATGTCGCGTTGCTGTCATCGGAGGCAAAGGCTGCAAAAGGGGAATAATAATACTAATAATGATAATGATAAACGTATTACAAATGTATCTAAAGCCAAATGTGATTTCCATCGACATATTTCGCCCATTTTATCACCATTATTATTATTATCATTATCATTATTATTATTATTATTATTATTAATCGTGTGATAGATAGATAGATGGATGGATGGATCGGAGAATGAAGAGACAGATTTTTTAAAGTAAAGAGTTAACACAATTTTAGCCAGGTGGTAACTATTTATTATAGCTATCATTTTCTACCATGAACCTGGCCATCCGAGTTCTGTAATAGATGAAGACAGCTATTTCAGGTGCATACAAAGGTGCTATTACTGATCTTTATTATCATTATCCTTATTTTCCTCATTCTTCTGATCGATCTTACAAGTGTTAATGCGCTTATTGGCGTTATTGCCATTTTTTACCTTTATCCTTCGCGTCTTTCTTTTCCCTTATATTTCTCTTCCTTTCCATCTATCATCTCAGTTTCCGTCTTTCTCTCAATTTTCTGCCTTTCTCTTCTGAAAGTAAACCGGGCTGTGGCTGCAAACACACTCTCTTTATCTATCTATCTAATATCTCTTTGTCTATCTATCTGCCTATCTATCTATCTTTATATATATCTATTCATTTATCTATCAATCTATCTGCCTATCTATCAGTTTGTCTGTCTATCTATTCATCTATCTATTTCCATCTATATATAAATCTGTTTATTTATCTATCTAGCGAAATGTTTTTATCTATCAATCTATCTATAGAACCATGTATCTATTCATCTATCTATCTTTCTATGTACCAGATCGATATATGAAGAGAAGGATGAATAAATGGAAGGAGAGAGAGACAGAGATTAATATAAGGACAAATATAAATAATGTAGGCAGAGGTAGATAGATAGAGAGAGGGAGAGAAAGATATGGAGAGATAAAGAGTGCGTGTAATTTGCTATTTAAAAATGTATATACGCATGCGTTATTTACACACACACACAACAACACACGCACACATACACACACACGCACGTACGCACACACACACACACACACACACACACACACACACACACACACACACACACACACACACACACACACACACACACACACACACACACACACACACACACACACACACGCACACACACAGGCAGAAGGTTGATGTGGCATTGCCTGAAGCCAACCCCAAAATGCATTCAAATTTCTATCTAATCCAAACCTAAGCTTCAATGGCGTCGCCTCTTACGCGACAGGCTCGGGTTCGATCCCCGATGGAGGCAATAAATCCTAATTTTAGTCTCTTTCATCTTAGTTTGCAGTGTCATTGATATAAAAAAGACGTCTCTCTCTCTCTCTCTTCTCTCTCTCTCTCTCTCTTTATCTATCTATCTTTCTAACTCCCTATCCCTCCTCTCTCTCTCTTCCTTCTCCAATCCTTAGACATCTATTGCCCTCTACTTCTTTCTTATCCTACTTGTTTTCCTTTAAAAATAATAAAATTTGTGTGCGTGCGTGCGTGTGCGTGTGTATCTCTGTGTGCGCCTACGTGATGCTGATCATGGTTGTATGACAATGGCGATGACGATTCGGCCGCGGTGGCGAGGGGCGAGAGGAATGTTTTGGGAGAGGTGTCTATGTGTGTGTGTGTGTGTGTTGTGTGTTGTGGTGTGTGTGTTGTGGTGTGTGTGTGTGTGTGTGTGTGTGTGTGTGTGTGTGTGTGTGTGTGTGTGATACAATACCGATAATGGTGACAGGAATGGGTGATGGTAAAAAGCATGATAATGATAATGATAAAAAGTTTCAAATTGAACTGCCGGTTCAAACAAATAACTGGCATTTAGGTCATAAGCACAGAGAGAACCTTTCAGTTAAAAGTCGCTGCCGTTATCGCAGTTCTTCCGTTGGCAAAGGTGGCTGACGAGCAATCTAATCGTAGACACTGTTCCGTCCTCGCCTGCTGCTTCAGGCAATGATTTTTCTCTCCCAAATAAGTTATTTCAGCGGAAGCCGAACAATGCAGAATGAAGCTTGTGTTGGCGGCCTTCATTGAAACAGGAAAAATGGTGGAATTTTGACTGAACAATCATGAGCTGCACATGGCTCGCACGCACATGTATGTACACACAAATATAAACATACATACATAGCACCGGAGTGGCTCGTTTGTTTTATTATATTCCCCTTATACTTTATATATATATATATATATAATATATATATATATATATATATATATATATATAATATATATATGTATATTGTATTTTTTTTTCTTTTTTCTCTCTCGCATTTTGCACTTGAAAATTGTTTCACTCGCCTTTATTTTCTAATTATTAAGACGTTTTTAATTTTTCGTATTCGTATTCTAACGCATTTCTAACGTATTTTCTACTTTCTTTTTTCAATTTCACGTTGATTTATTTTCTTTTTTTTCCTCTTTTTAATTGAATGAAGATATAATACTACAAACACAGACACATAAAAACACATAATAGGGAAAAAACTAACTGCAACCG
>NW_020868862.1:214167-215234 GCF_003789085.1 Penaeus vannamei
GTCGAATGCGCCGAGAGCCCGAGAAGGAGACCCAGGAAGTCCCCAATGGTTCGAGCTCGAGTAGGATTCTCGAAGAGCTCGAAAAGGAGGAACCCGTCGAATGCGCCGAGAGGCGAATACGAAGCACGAATGAGGAGATCCGCAATGCCCGAGAGCTCGAAAAGGAGGAATCCGTCGAATGCGCCCGAGAGCTCGAAAAGGAGGAACCCGTCGAATGCGCCCGAGAGCCGAAAAGGAGAACCCGTCGAATTGCGCCCGAGAGCTCGAAAAAGGAGAACCCGTCGAATGCGCCGAGAGCTCGAAAAAGGAGGAACCCGTCGAATGCGCCCGAGAGCCCGAAAGGAGACCCAGGAAGTCCCCAATGGTTCGAGCTCGAGTAGGAATTCCGAGAGCTCGAAAAGGAGGAACCCGTCGAATGCGCCCGAGAGCTCGAAAAGGAGGAACCCGTCGAATGCGCCGAGAGCTCGAAAAGGAGGAACCGTCGAATGCGCCCGAGAGCTCGAAAAGGAGGAACCGTCGAATGCGCCCGAGAGCTCGAAAAGAGGAATCCGTCGAATGCGCCCGAGAGCTCGAAAAGGAGGAATCCGTCGAATGCGCCCGAGAGCTCGAAAAGGAGGAATCCGTCGAATGCGCCCGAGAGCTCGAAAAGGAGGAACCCGTCGAATGCGCCCGAGAGCTCGAAAAGGAGGAACCCGTCGAATGCGCCCAGAGCTCGAAAAGGAGAACCCGTCGAATGCGCCCGAGCTCGAAAGAGGAAACCCGTCGAATGCGCCCGAGAGCTCGAAAAGGAGGAACCCGTCGAATGCGCCCGAGAGCTCGAAAAGGAGGAAACCCGTCGAATGCGCCCGAAGCTCGAAAAGGAGGAACCGCGTCGAATGCGCCCGAGAGCTCGAAAAGGAGGAACCCGTCGAATGCGCCCGAGAGCCCGAGAAGGAGACCCAGGAAGTCCCCCTGGTTCGAGTCGAGTAGGAATTCCTCGAAGAGCTCGAAAAGGAGGAACCCGTCGAATGCGCCCGAGAGCTCGAAAAGGAGAACCCGAATGCGCCCGAGAGAGCTCGAAAAGAGGA
>NW_020868862.1:217376-222376 GCF_003789085.1 Penaeus vannamei
TATATTATATATTATATATTATTATATATATATATATATATATTATATATATATATAATATATAATATATATATATATATATATATATATATATATATATATATTATATATATATATATGTATAATATATATATATATATATATATATATATATATATATATATATATATATATATATATATATATATATATATAATATATAATATATATATATATATATATATATATATATATATTATATATATATATATATATATATGCATATATATGTGTGTGTGTGTGTGTGTGTGTGTGTGTGTGTGTGTGTGTGTGTGTGTGTGTGTGTGTGTGTGTGTGTGTGTGTGTGTGTGTGTGTTGTGTGTGTGTGTGTGTGTGTGTGTGTGTGTGTGTGTGTGTCTGTGTGTGTGTGTCTGTGTGTGTGTGTCTGTGTGTGTGTGTCTGTGTGTGTTGTGTCTGTGTGTGTGTGTCTGTGTGTGTGTGTCTGTGTGTGTGTGTCTGTGTGTGTGTGTCTGTGTGTGTGTGTGTCTGGTGTGTGTGTGTCTGTGTGTGTGTGTGTGTGTGTGTGTGTGTGTGTGTGTGTGTGTGTGTGTGTGTGTGTGTGTGTGTGTGTGTGCTGTGTGTGTGTGTCTGTGTGTGTCTGTGTCTGTGTGTGTGTCCTGTGTGTGTGTGTGTGTGTGCCTTTGTGCACGTGCTTTTGTGTATGTGCCTTTGTGTATGTGCCTGTGTGTACATGCCTGTGTTCATGTCTGAGTGTGAGTACCTCTGAATGTGCACATGTATGTACACATGTTTACTACACTCTTGTATATGTTAAAAGATGTAAAATTATGTAAGTCTTAAACATTTTGATGGATTTGCAACATGATTTTATTCATTACAAAATAGTTTGGATTTATAAATTAAAAACAGCACAAACACAAGTATGAAATGCTTATTGGACAGTGTTAATAACATACTGTTCAAAACATTTTATCCATATAATTATGGAGATTAGTGATGCTACATCTTGTTTGCCTATCCATATTCAACATAACAGCCAGAATATTATGGACACAAAATAGTGAAAAGATGATCCACATCAACAAGTATAAGCATATGTACAAAATTTTATTTTCTGTAATTGATTTTCTACAAAAAAGTCAATTACCAGAAACTATTCAATTCTCTCATTTCAAATTCTGTTTTTTTGTAACCTTTGTCTACATTCCACTTAAAATTTACATTTCCAAATAAATGGTTTATTCCTGAGCTGAGGATTCTGTACACCAAAACTACCTTAATAATAATTTGAAAAAAAAAAAAAAAAATCAAATTAAGTTTTCCCATATCTCACTTGAAAGTTCTTATCCTTGAGAACCAACTCAAACAAATTACTTTTGCTTGGAAATGAAATATTTGCTTTTTTTAAATGTTCAACATATGTGTAGTTTAATGCACAATATCCTATATTCAGCTTTGTAGATCTTCAATACTTGATGGCTGACTGAAATGCATCTAGACTGACTCATTCTACAACTCACTTTTGTCAAGTTGCATCATAATGCATTTTGTAGCATGGTCATCAATATTTCTACACATTACTCTTGCATCGCTCTAATTTTCAGGTACATATCCTTATGAAAACATAAAGATAAATGTAATAATCTGTGCTGCAATTTTGTGGAAAGTCACACATTTCAGTGTATACAAAACTGACTAATTCAAAGGCTTGCACCATCATCCAGTTATCTCATTACATGTCTATTTAACATGATGCTAAACAGATGATAAAAAAAGATCCTTTGCTCTTTTGCTTCATGAAAATATAAAAAAAAACAAAATAATAATAATACATAAAAGTGGGGATTAGAAAAAAAGATAAGAAATCAGCTGCATCTGATAGCAGACATAATAAGCGGAAATCTGTACATTCAGAAGCCAAGACCAGTCCTCTGAAATGGCTTTGTTGTTTAATGTTGTTGCTTCACTGACACATGAAACTTCACCAATACAGGTAATAGTGTGTCCTCTGCAACATTAAGTCACATCTCACTCACAGCACTTACTCATGAAAAGCTATTGCTATTTCAGTGCTGGTGAGACTGCTTCCTCCATCCCACATTGTAAGAAATAGTGGCAATGGTTGGGAAAGATTTGGGTAGTTTATCGCAAAAATATCTCTAAAAGGAAAAGACTTACATTTACTATGAATGTAAGAAATATGAGCTAGAAGAATTAAGAAAGGGCTGTAGAAAAATCATAATACAAAATGAAAGTATTAAATGCAATCTATAAACATGCTATCAGTTACTATGGATATAAAAAGCTTTGCTTAAGAAAAAGGTTTAGAGTTGATGAAGTGTATAAAAAAAATCAGAAAAAGACATCTTTAAACTTCCAAATACTACAACAGACTTCATATATCACATTATCTATAATATGCCAATGAAGATAAAAGTATTTGGATCATTTCAACAAATCTAACTGTTAACAAAAAAATGATCACCTGAGATGAATCTGATAAAGTCCACCTGAGCTTTCTCCAGGTATATCAATTACTTTATATGTCATATATAAATGATAAATGCTACCCTTTTAGATAAACCAGAGGTTAAATTTCAAAAAAATAAGAATACAAAGGAAAAAGAAATGTACAAAAAATCACATAATATATAGTGAATGAGCTTTAGATATTCCTGTAGGCAAAAGACACACTGCTTTCTTCATAGGACAGTAGGAGTGAGGGCTAAAGACCAGCTCAAGAGCTTTCTGCATGGAAGTGTCACAACAGCACAAGATGTGAAAGGAAGAAACCACCAGTCTGCTGCTGGAACACCTCTATGGTGTCTCCGTCCTCCATCTCTAAGCCTTGTGGTGTATCATTCTCCGTGATAGGCTGGCCATCAAATCTGAACCTCACTGTCGTTTGGACAAGTTTCTGCAAAAAGATATAAATCTGAATTACAGTAAAAAAAATATGTATAAAATTTAATTTTTCACATAAAATCATAATTTTGTACATCGTGGCAAGTGTCGTATGAATGACACGGGGTATAATTGGCCTAGTTGCAGCAGGCACAAGGCAGTTATGCAACATTCTTGCATCAACTCTTGCTCAGTGCATTTAAGGCTTTTATGAACATCCTTCATCCTCCATATAGTGTCTGGCCTGGCCACTTATAAGTATGTTATACATGCTACCATGGGGATGAACATTTCTGACAATACAAAACATATTCTTCAACTTTAGAATACCTTCCGACACCTGATCATCCTAAAACTGATATGAATGGATTTTTCTCACCCTCTACTACTCATGTATGCAGGAATTATATCATGGAAAACCCCTCCATACCCCACAGACTTGATCTCAAAAGTAGGGAAGGACATGAAGATTACCCATGAAACTGCAGGGTAAAATATGATAAATGAGCTGTACAGCATATCTAAGAGATAAGGGTCATTATTATATCTAATGCTCTGGGGTGCTGCACCTCAATCCTTGCCCCAAAACACAAAAAAATCCTCCATGTATTAACCCATTAATGCCAGTATATTTTGAAGCTGAAAATAAAAGATTCCAAGTGGCTACAAAATCGGCGGGCAGGGCTACCCCAGACCCTGCCGCGCTGCCAGCCGCGGCCTGCTGCTGCGTCAGAGCACAAGCCCCGATACAGCATCACACTGGCGGGACACCCAGCAATGTTTATTTTTTCGGGTGTCTTATGTGGGACACCCGTCGTTAGTGGGTTAATTAGGATGGAGCCTATGGGGGTTCCTGCTCTCAATCCCTTCCTTGGAAAGCAGTCCCCTTGTATCATATAACGGCGTATTGCGTGGAGGATTCTTTGTATTCCAGGTTGAAGTTGGGGAGTAGCAAACCACTTGAGGGTCGCCAGGGGTACAAAGCCCTTGCATTAGATCTTTAGGCTTAACGCTTAAATTGACACTGAATGATATATGACCACACCATGGCTTTCTACTCCAACCCACTCAATGCAAAAGTAATTTTGTCTCTGAAAACTATGTGCTCTGCTTATTAACCAAAATACACTGTCCTTTGTAATTCATTCACTGCTATTTGTTCTCGTTACATCCAATATTTCAATCAGGCTGTACTTCCTACACAAAAGAAGCTTGATCCAGTCTCTTTTATGAGATTAGTGGTTCATGATGAATTTACATATCTTTAATGAGACCAATCTATTTCAATTTAAAGTGTTTCCGCCTGAGTTGGTCCTGAATTGTATTTTATAGCACACTATCTAGAATATACCAGAGAACTAGCACACTGATTTACAGCATAAAGTTCCACTTTTATATTTTCTTTATGCTTGAATCCTTTTACCTTTCAGTGGGTTCCTAATGTATACTAAGCCACTCCTTCGATATTCAAGCAGGGTATTACCAACAATAGACATAAAAAAGAAAAAAAAATCATATTTACTGTCTTCTCAAAAATGGTTATCATGTGTTTTGTGTATGTATTCATCTATGTATGCATGCCCATAACCTTTATGCAAATTTATGAATACCTAGAATACCAAAATTCACTTTAGGTTGGTTTATAGGGATACATACAAAAACTGTGGGAAAGCAAAACATCCATTCCTGAAGATCATTATCTTATAAAATTAAGATTTGTAAAATAAAAATGCTTTTTGTGAATCTAGATATTCATTAGCTCATGGACATCATAAGAAATATGTCTACTCTCATATTTTGCACTTTACTAACATGTACTGTACTTGGTTTGGTATTTTGTTATTCCCCATTCTCAATGACCCTTAACCTGTTGGATACTGGTACAGGAGACATTTCATTATGAAAAATTTAGCCGCAGAGCAGGTACCACAATATCTTGTTGTGGGAAAATTTGGCTGGGGGCAAGTAACAGGAACATATGGGCATGGGAAATTGTTGCCCAGAGATGGATAACAGATATCTCATCAAAATTTAGTTACAGGAACATATGGGCATGGGAAATTGGCCTACAAACCGCAGTTACTTGAGTGGCCACT
>NW_020868862.1:235469-242969 GCF_003789085.1 Penaeus vannamei
GAAATACGTAATCATAATAATATAAAAGACACTATCAGTATTACTTTAAAACCAAAAGACTTTAGGAAGAGTAGAGCGAACAAAAATTAAACTCTCTGGAAACATCTGGCCTCTGGTTTCCGCCATAGCTTTACGTCATCAGTCTGCACGCGAGTTGGGGACCGTAGACAAACCCTTCAAAGACCAATTGACTGAGAAGACTGTTGTTTTTACTGCATCAGTCTGCAGGCGAGTTGGCGGCCGTAAACAAATCCTTCAAGACCAATTGACTGAGAAGACTGTTGTTTTTACTCCATCAGTCTGCACGCGAGTTGGCGGCCGCAGACAAACCCTTCACAGACCAATTGGCTGACAAGACCGTTACGAGAAGGGAAATTACTTGCCAACTTCGCCCGTTGGTTAGGTGGGAGAGAAATGGGGAAATTTCTTTTTATTCTTACTCCTTGTTTTGTGTTTTTGTCATTCGTCGGTTTATATTTTCTAGTATTCATTTCTTTCCTTATATTTACAAACTTATGTACCATTTTTAAAAATATTAATGCAAGAGAGTGAAATTCAATCCCTTTCTCTCTCTCTCTCTCTCTCTCTCTCTCTCTCTCTCTCTCTCTCTCTCTCTCTCTCTCTCTCTCTCTCTCCTCTCTCTCTCTCTCTCTCTCTTCTCCTCTCTCTCTCTCTCTCTCTCTCTCTCTCCTCTCTCTCTCTCTCTCTCTCTCTCTCTCTCTCTCTCTCTCTCTCTCTCTCTCTCTCTCTCTCTCTCTCTCTCACTCTCTCTCTCTCTCTCTCTCTCTCTCTCTCTCTCCTCTCTCTCTCTCTCCTCTCTCTCTTCTCTCTCCTCTCTGTGTGTGTGTGTGTGTGTGTGTGTGTCCCCGTGTGTGTGTGTGTGTGTGTGTGTGTGTGCTCGTGCCGTGTCCACATATAATTCGTGAGAGAGCGCTTTCTTAGCCAAGGTCCATTCATCACATTTACCCGGCGACATACAAAAGAGAAGCCCCAACTCCTTTCCCTCCTAACTCACGCACCTTAGTCGAGGAGAGAAGGGCGGAGGAAACACTATTTCATCATGCAAAATCACCCTAAAAGCGGCCTTGCTACTTAGGGAGAAGAAAGTAGGACTGCCATGAGCGGGGTACTCACTAGACCAAGAATGAGGAAGGGAAAAATGAGAAGCAAAGAAAAAATTGGAGAGGGAGTGAGGTAGTTGGAGGAAAGTATTTGAATGAAATAGAGAGAATAGAAAGCAGCGAAGGTAGTATTTAATATCGTTCCTTATTCCTATGCTAATCGAATCCGGAGGGTTTGTTTATAAAACTATGCTAGACACGGGATAGCCGGAGTTTATACTTATATTTCATTCTTTGTGGGTCTGAGTGTGTCGACGAAGAGGAATGAACGCTTGTAATTATAAGCAAGACGTCAGACCCAACCAATGACGTCATCAAATCCAAATAGTGACGTCACCGAACCTACCCAATGACGTCACCAAACCGGCGAGAGAAGGGAAGGAGAATTAAGGTCAAATAGTATACCCAGCTTGCTTTTACGGTTTAATGGAGCACTTAAAAAATTACACCACCCAGGTCCGATAGCTTTTTTGTTTTCTTTTTTTTTTTTATCAACGGAGCCTTATTATCACTGTACAGTAGCCTCACACATTTCCCCTTAAACGGAGCCCTAATCTTACCGGATGCTCAGCTTCGCCACAGAGATCATCACATCTACAGTGAGAGATTGTGTGGTGGATTGAGAGGAACGAATGTTTCAGTTTGTCATCGGATCCTCTGTCAGTTCTTCAAAATGTAATTAAACGGCGGAGGATCTTTGTTTACCATTATAAATATCCTTCTCCCCACCCTCTCCCCCTTTCTCCTCCTCCCTCCCCCCCTCCACCATTCCTTTCCCCTTCCCCTCCACCCCTCCCTCTTATCCCCCTTTCCCCTTCCCTCCTATCCCCCTTTCCCCATCGCTAATGATTATGATAACTATTAGTATAATGATAATAATTATGGCAAGGAGAACGACAGCAATAGCAGTAATAATAACAGCAACAGCAACAATAAAAATGATGATAATGATGACAATATTAAAAACAACAATAATTAAAGAAGAAGGTTGGCAACCCGAATGATGACAATTACGATGAGGATGAAAAAATGAACCGTATTTATGTTGACAATTATCATTTGTTTAATTTAATTTATTTAATTGAATATGTGATGTTAATGAACCGTATTCATGTTGACAAATGTGGAAAAGGTATGAATGAGAACGAGTATCTTTACAATACAAGAGATGTATTTAACCGGTTTCGATTATATCTTCGTCAGATGATACTTCGAAACCGGTCAAATACATCTCTTGTATTGTGAAGATATTCGTTCTCATTCATACCTTTCCACGTGCATGTTGATGATAATCGAAATTCAAACAAAATTCAAACAAATTCAAAACCGAAATATTCAAACAAATACAAATGTTCAGACACAACCTATCCAAAGATGCATGAAGCCCCGGAAGTGCCAAGTCATGAAAGTTCCTGCTTCCCACGAGCATCATCATGACATTCTAGTAAACAGGAAATTCATCCTTTGTTCACGAACCCCGTAGGCAACATCGGGGGAAAGACATAATTTGCATAAACAGAAGGCATTGGTACAAAGTTCTTCGGGTAAAAAAGTTTTGATGGAAGGAATTGCAAATTATGTCCGTTGGGTATTATGAGATTGCAAATTATATCTTTTGGTTATTATGAGATTGCAAATCATCTGTTGGGTATTATGAGATTGCAAATTATATCTTTTGGTTATTATGAGATTGCAAATCATCTGTTGGGTATTATGAGATTGCAAATTATATCTTTTGGTTATTATGAGATTGCAAATCATCTGTTGGGTATTATGAGATTGCAAATTATATCTGTTGGGTATATCGTGTTTACAAAACAGAAATGTGATAATCAGATTGCAATTCATTTAGGATATTTTCTTATTGGAAATAAAACCTATGATATAAATGAATCCAAAATACTAAACAGCTGAATGAACATTTCACATTAATAATCTATTACCATGCTTAAATCAGGAGAAAAGAAAGATCGGGATAGAATAGAAGCAGAGAAGTTGCTCCACGTAACTTAAACAAAACTCTTAAACAAATATACACTTCTTGTTTGGGAAGAAAGGGATCCTGACTCGTGTCCATTGGCTCGCCCCTTTCTTTTCTTCTTTTTTTTTTTTTTCTTTTTCTTTTTCTTTTTCTTTTTTTGTTAAGGCGAGGGACAATGGGTTCGAAATTGAGTTTCACATTCGCATTCAGAACAGGTTTCTTTCAATTCATATTTTGAATTACTAGGAGGAAAATTAAGAAAGGAAGGGAAAGGCACAGTATTGAGAATCTAAGACAAGAATTTTCACCGTGATTTAATCCATAGTTGATCTATTGATAACTGTTAATGAAACGAAATAATATAATGATGATGAATCACAAATTAATAATAATATCTTCACAGTATGTTTGACCACGTGACATTTCCTCTTCTCCAAATCTCGCCACATGCTAATAAAATAAACACGCATGTACCTTCATCACTTCTCTCCCTCCCTCCCTCGTTACCCCCTTCCTCGCTTCTCTTCTCCTTACCTCCCCCTCTCCCCATCTCACTTCTTTCTCCCTCCCTCCTTCCTCACTTCTCTCCCTCCCTCCCTCCTCTCTACCCTTCCTCACTTCTCCTCTCCCCCCTTCCTCACTTCCCCTCTCCCTCCCTTCTCTCCCTCCTTCCTCACTTCTTCTCTCCCTCCCCTCCCTATCTCCCCCTTCCTCACTTCCCCTATCCCTCCCTCCTTTCTTACTTCTTCTCTCCCTCCCTCCTATCTCCCCTTCCTCACTTCTCCTCTTCTTACCTCCCTCTCTCTCTACTTCCTCACTTCCCTCCCCCCTTCCTCACTTCTCTCCTTACCTCCCTCTCTCCCCCCCTCCCTCACTTCTCCTCTCCTTCCATCTCCACAGGGCAATATTTCCCTATGACTCTGGAGCCGAAGCTACGAAGCGCATCCGAGTGCCAACCAAGGCCACTTCCCTGACCTCTGACCTCTACAAAAGTACTGATGGATGCCACGAGCCACAGGGAACGAGCGAGCCACTCTGCCCTTCCTCGCTGGCAGTTCGATTGTGCAACAGAGAGAAAAGGTACAACTTCTATCTGAAATAACTGAATTTACTTAACTGTATCTCCTGAAAAGGTCGACGATCATGTTTCCACTGTTATTCGGGTTTTATTTAGAGACTTCTTTAGACGAATTTCTTTAACAATCCAACTGCCTCTTTATCTTCGCCAAACCAACTCTTATGATCGTGCAAATGTGCTTCCAGATCCGATTTTTTAATTATTTTTTTTATTTCGCTCCTATTCTAAGACGACAAGTTCTTATAAGCCTGCAAGACGGTTATCATTCGTAGCGTTTTAATCTCCAACAAAAAGGCCTTGAAACCTATTCCAAATGAGCGGTTATTGTTAATTTTCATCGATGCAGGTACTGAAGAATATATATCACAGTAACGCATGAAGTGGTACAGGTAATTCTAGACTGACATACTCTACAGGCGACTTATCGTAGACGAAGACTTATGAAACCTATTCCAAATAAGCGGGTATTAGTGAATTTTATGGATACAGGTACTGAAGAATATATATTACAGTGACATGTGTACTACAGATAAGTTTAGATCAACATTACAGGTGTGGACTACTACAGGTAAATTTAGATCAACATACTCTACAGGTTACTTATCATTGACGAAGACTAATTCCAAGATGGTGCCTTCGCTCAGCCTAATTAGGAATGGCTTCGGGCGTGTCCTGGAAGCTGCTCCTGAACTCTGACAAACATCTTAAGATTTCCGACTCTTTAATGAGCGCGTCCCCTTTCTGAGACTTTTGACGTGGAAGGAATGATGATAATGATGATGAAATGATCATGATAAAGATAATGACCATTAACATTATTATTATTTTCATTATTACTGTTATTGTTGTTGTTATCATTGTTATTTTATGTTATTTAATATTATTGGTATGATAATAAAATGTTGTTTTGTATATTATTAGCAATTGGTTTTTAGTGTATAACAATAATTGTGATTCATATGTATTATTAGTAACAACAACAATAATATCCACAATAATTGAAATAATGCAATAACAAAATAATTGCATAACATATATAATTGCAGTGTCTTTTTCATGTATTATGCTATCATAGCTTGGAAATGATAAGGGACTAAAAAAACAAAAACATGCATTTTAAAAGGATAATAAATACTCATATATTCTAAAAGGTCAACAAATACACTCATACATTCTTAAAGTTAAAAAAATACACATACATTCTAAAAGGTAAAAAAAAAAATACACATTCGTACATTCTAAAGGGTTAAAAAAAATACTCACTCATTTCTAAAGGTAAAAAAATATACATTTTAAAAGGTAAAAAATACACTCATACATTCTAAAAGGTAAAAAAAATACACACTCATACTTTGCCTGACTATTCTAAAGTGCCCTTGTGTATCTGCGAATGTAATCCAACCCGATCCAGATGTAAAGCCAAAGATTAGATTCCCTGCGACAGAGAACCTTCACCGCCCACGCAGTTTTCTCGGGAAAGGCCAGATCAGTAGCAACACGAGGAGGTGTCACGAAGTCTGTTTTGATGATAGTTCAGTGAAAAAATAACCATTAAATTCATTATTTTCCATCCTTTTTGAAAACTGAAGAGACCAAAATGATCGACCTTTCACAAAGCCTCCGTAACTTTTATAACGTCATCAAAATAAATCCGATGTGATTTTTTTTCCAAAAATAGAATCAGACGCCATGACACCTCCTCGAGTTGCTACTTTCCCATCGCTTTTGTTAAACACAATGGATCAGCTGATTTCCTTTGTTTACATGTCGCACGACTTTGTTTAATTACATTTGGTTTAATACTAGCCTTTCCCTCGTTTTCTCCTTCGCCGGGACTCCGAGGCGGACAGAGAGCTTCGTCGCCGCCGCCGTCGGTTCCTTCGGGTCGTGTCCCGCGGGCGTCCGCTGCCCCGCCGCACCTCGCGTCCTCAAGCCACTCCCGGCACGCGTTGATTGACCTGTCTCGAGAGCTGACCTGTTGCGCCCTGTTGGTAGTAATTGGTCCAGTCCCCTCCTGTTGCACTGAATTGATGCAATGCAATGGTGTAATGTACGAATTTCTAGTACTCAAATAACTAAGAAAACAAACGCATAGTGAAAGTAAAGCCAAGGATAATCTAGCAAAAGTATAAAAGTAAATCGAGTGAAACAGACACGAAAGAACAAAAACAACTAACATACAGTGTGAACGGACAAGTAAAAAATAAAACAAACAAGCAACTCACATCAAACAAAAGAAAACAGTAAGTTCACCCCACTCCCCCCCCAGAGGCATCACCTGTCACGTATGCCAACAAGGCCAAACAATACTTACTTCCTCGAAAAGGTTCGGGAACTCATCGCGTTTGAGGTCTCGTTTCGCTTCATCTGCATTCACGCTGCGTATTTCTTTTCATTTAGTGACAATTGCGATGAGTTTTGTGCTCTGCAAAAAAAGAGATATATATAATAATAAATAAATAAAATAAATAATAATAATGATAATAATAAAATGAATAAATCAATTTACATATTCAAGATCTATATATATGGTTTAACATCACATGTACTTATCAATTACTCATATTATTATCATCTCTTTTATTTTGTTATTTATTCACTTTATTTCATCGTTTTCCTTATTATACAAAACGACAAATGATGAAAAACTAAAGAGAAAACATACCTTGAAACATATTTAATCCATTATAAAGGGAGGTTTACATTACGGTTCATCATAAGTAGATTTAAAGTTTTAGCCTTAGAGGGCAAAAAAGAAAGGAACCATTAAAAAGGTAAAAAAATTTTCCTACGCCTCTGAATGAAGAAACCTCACAGTGACAATGGAAACTTTTCCTACTATATCGAAGCAGTTTATAATGTTATATGCATATATATATCTATATTATATATATTATATATATATAATATATATATGTATGTGTGTGTGTGTGTGTGTGTGTGTGTGTGTGTGTGTGTGTGTGTGGTGTGTGTGTGTATTTTTTTTTTTTTTTTTAACAGTCACACACACGCTTGACTTAAGTACTAATACGTTAACATACCTGTGTTTGCGTGTGTGTGTGTGTGTACCGTATTCCGTGTGGAAATATATTGGTGTAAACTAAAGTATTATTATAAAATAACTTCCCTTATCTTTAGCCTCCCTTCCCTTCTCGTCAGGATTATCTTTAAACTCCACGCAATCCAAATCTCTTTCCTCTAAAATCCATTGCAATCCCGTCCCTTTGCAATATACTCTGCGGTTTTGTTTCCCGACGGAACTCCGACAGCTTTATACTCCATTTTCTTGTTCGAGAGGATAATGCCATTCCATCTTATCT
>NW_020868862.1:250469-257969 GCF_003789085.1 Penaeus vannamei
ACCTAACCTAACCTAACCAAACCAAACCAAACCAAACCAAACCAAACCAAACCTAACCTAACCTAACCTAACCTAACCTAACCCAACCCAACCAACCCAAAACCCAACCCAACCCAACCCAACCCAACCCAACCCAACCCAACCTAACCTAACCTAACCTAACCTAACCTAACCTAACCTAACTAACCTAACCTAACCTAACCTACCTAACCTAAACCTAACCTAAACCTAACCTAAACCAACCTAACCTAACCAAACCTAACCTAACCAACCTAACCTAACCTAACCTAACCTAACCAAACCAAAACCAAACCAAAACCAAAACCAAACCAAACCAAACCAAACCAAACCAAACCTAACCAACCTAACCTAACCTAACCTAACTAACCTAACCTAACCTAACCTAACCAACGTAACTAACGTAACGTAACGTAACTAACCAACCTAACCTAACCTAACCTAACCTAACCTAACCTAACCTAAACCAACTAAACCTAACCTAACCAACCTAACCAACCTAAGCTAAGCTAAGCTAACTAACCCAACCTAACCTAACCTAACCTAACCTAACCTAACGTAACGTAACGTAACCTAACCTAACCAAACCTAACCTAACCTAAAACCTAACTAACCTAACGTAACGTAACCTAACCTAACCTAACCTAACCTAACGTAACCTAACCTAACCTAACCACCTAACCTAACCTAACCTAACCTAACAACCCTAACGTAACCAACAACGCCTAACCTAACCAACCTAACCAACCTACCTAACCTAACCTAACGTAACTAAGCCAACCTAACCTAAGCTATTAACCTGCTAAGCTACTAGCTATACCTAAACCTAACCAACCTAAACTAACCTAAAGTATATATAATATATATATATATAATATATATATATATATATATATATATATATATATATTAGGAAATTGTTAACAGCCGCATGACCCTCAGAAACGCAATGAAGTTCGAGACGCTAACCAACCCGGGGTTCATGAACTTCTTAAGGAAGCCTCTTCAGGATTCATTGGCTGCAATAAACACCGGCGTCGGATTCCCTTGCATCATGCAGATGATCTGGGAAGCGAGTGTTAAACGACAGGTTTTACGTGGCTTGGTGTATGAGCCCGAGGATGATGAGGTTGCGTGAGGTAGGAAGAAGGCATTCTCGCTTGCCTGTAGTTGTGTATCTGAGTGTTATTCGCGACGGCTTACGATAAATAAAAAGCTGGTGTCAGATTCTAAATTAAAGTCTCTATATGCAACAAGAACAACGAAGGGAAGAACAAGAAAACACATGAATATGACCGTGTGTTTTCTTGTTCTTTCCTTCGTTGTTCCTGTTGCGATTTGTTCGTCATGAATTCCACACAAGGCTCTATATGTGTGCGAAACAAGGCTCTATATGTGTGCGAAACAAGGCTGTGCGAAACAAGGCTCTATATGTGTGCGAAACAAGGCTCTAGATGTGTGCGATACAAGGCTATATATGTGTGTGAAACAAGGCTCTATATGTGTGTGAAACAAGGCTTGTGTGCGAAACAAGGTGTGCGAAACAAGGCCTATATGTGTGCGAAACAAGGCTCTATATGTGTCTATGTGTGCGAAAACAAGGCTCTATATGTGTGCGAAACAAGGCTCTAGATGTGTGCGATACAAGGCTCTAGATGTGTGAAACAAGCTCTAGGTGTGTGAAACAAGGCTCTAAATGTGTGCGAAACAAGGCTCTATATTGTGCGAAACAAGGCTCTAAATGTGTGCGAAACAAGGCTCTAGATGTGTGCGAAACAAGGCTCTAGATGTGTGCGAAACAAGGCTCTAGATGTGTGCGAAACAAGGCTCTATATGTGTGCGAAACAAGGTCTCTGTGCGAAACAAGGCTCTATATGTGTGCGAAACAAGGCTCTATATGTGTGCGAAACAAGGCTCTATATGTGTGCGAAAGGCTCTATATGTGCGAAACAAGGCTCTATATGTTGTGCGAAACAAGGCTCTATATGTGTGCGATCTATATGTGTTCGAAACAAAGGCTCTATATGTGTGCGAAACAAGGCTCGTGCGAAACAAGGCTCTATATGTGTTCGAAACAAGGCTCTATATGTGTGCGAAACAAGGCATATAATGTGTTCGAAGCAAGGCTCTATATGTGTGCGAAACAAGTCTATATGCGTGTCTGGCTCTATATGTGTGCGATCTCTATATGTGCGATTAAATGGCTCTATATGTGTGCGAAACAAGGCTCTATATGTGTGCGAAAATAAAGGATAAATATATGCTTTCAGTCTTGGAAACAAAGATTCTAATATTCCTTCGCCCTGGCTGTTCAACTATCTCCTAGCATCTATGTGTGCGTGTGCGTCCATGCAAGCGAGCGCACGCGTGTGGCTTACGTTGATGCAACTGAATACACACCACCGACATGCATTCGTTGTTCCAAGCAGCCCGTGAATGTGGCTGTATTAATTCGTGGCTTTGCAACCCGGGACATCAAAGCCAAGGCCGCGCCATTTGAGACTCACTCGTGGCTGCTCTTATCTCGTGTGGCGCGATGACTCCAGAACACATTCAGCGTCGGAGAGAAGCGGTGCCTCGAGCGCTGTGGGATCGGAATCCGTGAATATTTGAGGCGAATGCGGAATGTGGGTGTCCTGGATAATTAATGTGTTCATGAAGACTGGGTGTTTGATTTTGTCAATATATAAGTGTGGTAGCTCTCTCTCTCTCTCTCTCTCTCTCTCTCTCTCTCTCTCTCTCTCTCTCTCTCTCTCTCTCTCTCTCTCTCTCTCTCTCTCTTCTCTCTCTCTCTCTCGCTCGCTCGCTCGCTTTATTATTTCATGTAAAACGAACAATCTCTCTCTCTGTCTGTCTGTCTGGCTCTCCCCACCCCTCCCCTCTCTCTCTCTCTCTTTCTCTTTCTCTTTTTCTCTCTCCTCTCCTCTCTCTCTCTCTCTCTCTCTCTCTCTCTCTCTCTCTCTCTCTCTCTCTCTCTCTCTCTCTTCTCTCTCTCGCTCGCCTCGCTCGCTCGCTCGCTCTATTATTTCATGTAAAACGAACAATCTCTCTCTCTGTCTGTCTGTCTGGCTCTCCCCACCCTCCCCTCTCTCTCCTCTTTCTCTTTCTCTTTTTTTCTCTCCTCTCCTCTCTCTCTCTCTCTCTCTCTCTCTCTCTCTCTCTCTCTCTCTCTCTCTCTCTCTCTCTCTCTCTCTCCTCTCTCTCCTCTCTCTCTCTCTCTCTCTCTGTTAATTACCTCACTAATGAAGTCTTGGCTTAACACACACGAAGCATAATTTCCGAAAGATTAACGTCCTTGCGCAAGCGGCAGAAAGGAAACAAACGAAGAAGCTGATTACCTTGCGATCCCCGGCAAACACTCGACGACGGAGGCAAATTACTTGTATTGCTAAAAACAAGTGTAATTCGCTCTTTTTGGGGTTGGGGAATGACTTACTCTTATGGATTTTTTGTTCGTTTTTTTCATTTTTTTAGGTGACTTTTTACTCTTTTTTGGAATGTCGACCTTGATGGGAAGTTTGACGTTTTTGTCGGAAATTTCTTGTAGGGTTTTCTAACTCGCTCAAAAGATAACAGCCTAGTGGACGGAATGTCTGGGTTACGACTGTGATTGCATAGCATATTTATTATACGTTTGCCGTTTTATATTTTTCTTATTGTACAGAACTAAACAATCAAACAGATACATGAATAAAGATAATCATACTGCAAGAATTTCCACTTTTCCGATTCTCCCAAAACTTTCCACCTCACTTTTGTGAATGCTATGATTTTTTAAATTCTTTTTTGATGATACCATATTCCTTTCTCATTCCGGTTCGCTACACACACGGATACCTACTCAGATCTTCCTCGTAAATCGACCTTCTTATACTGTATATGTATGTATGTATTTATGCATGTACGCATGTATGTATGTCGGCATGTATGCATGTAGATGTTGGAGCATGTGATACAGATGTTTTTATCTTCTGACAACTGTTGAGGATTTGAACTCACATTATCCTATCTGCAAATTATTGATTTATCTGAAATATTCTTACGTCCATACACACGGTATCAATTAGTTAACTCTTTCCTCTATAGCCAAAACAGACACCGAAAGTTCCACATCTAACACACGCATAAGCAGAATTACACGTCTTCCAGAAGTGGGCAGCCATTCACTTAGACCAACGCGAGCAAATAATATCAATCTGGGAGAAGGAACGAGGGATTGACGTCCTCAGTCCTCAGGGAGTTTGACAGCATCCGGAGTATGACAATCCTTGAATGTGAGAGAGGAGGAAGGAGTCGAGGCTGCTGCGTGCACACGGAAAGGTTCAGTCAGCGAGAACAAAGGAATTTCTTCGCCAGCACTCAGCTGATGAGGCGCATAGACGCCCTTGCGCGGAAGTACAACTTGTGGGGGTCGGGAATGGAGAAAAAAAAAAGAAAATGAAGGAGGAGAGAGAGGGGGGTGGGGGAGGAGGGAGGGAGGGAGGGAGAGAGAGAGAGAGAGAGAGAGAGAGAAGAGAGAGAGAAGGAGGGGGAGGAGGGGGGAGAGGAGGAGGGAGAGGAGGGAGGGAGAGAGAGAAGAGAGAGAGGAGAGAGAGAGAGAGAGAGAGAGAGGAGAGAGAGAGAGAGAGAGAGAGAGAGAGAGAGAGAGAGAGAGAGAGAGAGAGAGAGAGAGAGAGGAGAGAGAGAGAGAGAGAGAGAGAGAGAGAGAGAGAGAGAGAGAAGAGAGAGAGAGAGAGAGAGAGAGAGGGGGGTGGGGAGGAGAGAGAGAGCGAGAGAAAGAGGGAGAGAGAGAGAAGGACAGAGACAGAGACAGAGACAGAGACAGAGAAAAAAAGAGAAAAGAGAGAAAAGAGCAAAACAAAACAATTTCAAGAAAAGAATAACTTCCCCAGGAGCTGAACAGAGACCGCACAAACAAGCAAATATCTTCACAAAGCAACAGCCTCCTTTGTGGTCGGCGAACACGTGAAACGATTACATTCCTAACAGTAACCGTGTTGGCAAAGAAAACTGAGGAGACTAAGAAAATTGCTATCCAGGAAAATCATGGTATAGAGCAACGTCTCCGAATCTTACAGCTTCTATAGCAGTTTTCTTTAACAAAAAACTAACACAACCATAAATGTATTCCTTCTTTAACAGTTTTCTTAAACACAAAAACTAACACAACCATATTTGTATTCCTGGATGCGTCGCCTTCAGCTGAAACATAGGTACATTATAGTATTGCTACCATCGTCAACGTTGCATCGAAAGCCTCCCCCTGACAAAGCTCTGGACAAGAAAGATAAATACTTATGATTGCGTCAGGAAAGTATCATTTAAGATTCATTTCACACAAATCTTTTTTTAAATGGATATATTTGCTTAAGTGATGGCGAAATCAAACATTCAAGAGGTCAAAGAAAGGAAATATCCAGGACTTTCTGTCGAAGGATAAAACATCCCCATATAAGGGTTAATAACCGCCTATCTAATGGTATATTAATGTTCGTAATAGACCATTTAGTTTTATTAATATCTTTCCTCTGATACAATGAGCTCATAAGTGCGACCCAATGCTCATTAAGATTTTATTTAAATGCCTTCTTTCGCGTAGACTAATCTCTTAACCAGGGAGCTATTACTACAGTTTCATGAAAATTCTATGACAATATTTCCGTAAGTTTTCCTATGTTATTTCTGCTGAGCAAATGCGATCTGGATTAACTCTTCATGTTTATGAAAGTAATTTCTTGTTATTGTCACATATGCACATACATTTCTAAGAAGATACTCATAGATAGATAGATTAATAGATTAATAGACAGGCAGACAGACAGATATACAGGTAGGTTGATAAATTGTTATACACTTTTTTCCACTATAGTAGAGGCAGTAATGAGGGAATCAGCATGGAAATGTGAGTGCATAATGAGACATTTCGTTTATGTCCTATGTCTCTTTCCGTCTTCTGAGCTGAGTATAAAGCAGCGGTGACCACTTTTCATACATGATCATTGTCCATGGCTAACCCATGACCACAGGGATATTCTGCAGACCTACACATGCAAATAAAAATCACTGGCAAATCTTTTTGTATATATATATTGTTTCCAGTCTTTTCTTTCTTTTTTTGAATATTGATAAAGAAATTTGTAGTTAGATTTCGCAGAATTTCATACAACTATCGAAATGGCACTAAAATAATGCACATATATGCATCAAATAATAATCCTGTCAAGATTGATTATTGGATATCCTATTACGTCTTACTTCTTTTGTTTTAATACCTTCGATATCAGCAGTAAGAACTTCCACAAGCCATTACTGGACCTGTAAGTTCTTTCCAATGGCTTCTCGCCTGCTAAACTCCCTTGGTTTTAGGCACGTTTATGCTCAGATTATGACCACTTACACTCAACCCTAAAAAAAAAAAAAAAAAAAAAAAAAAAAAAAAAAAATATATATATTAATATATATTATATATATATATATATATATATATATATATATATATATATATATGTATATCCATATACATGCATATATCTGTTTATATATAAAGAGAATATTTTTCGTTCGCGCTCCCTTCCTCCCGACCCCACCTCTTCCTCCTTAAATAAATGTCTCCATTTTCTCTCGACGATTAAGTCTTGATCGTCCTTGCTGCCTCCCCATGAATTTTCTTCCTTCTTTTTTTTCTTTCTTTCCCTTTCTGCCCCTTCCCTTTCGTTTTTCCCTTTCTGCTACCTCTTCCTGTGTCGTTAACATTGCCCATGGTACACACACACACACACACACACACACACACACACACACACACACACACCACACACACACACACACACACACACACACACAGACACACACAGACACACACATACACACACACATATATATATATAGATAGATAGATAGATAGATAGATAGATAGATAGATAGTTAGCGTGTGTGTGTGCGTGCACGTCTTTGCATGGCCTCTATTACACGTAATGGAGGCCATATTGTCTTTACTTTGTTCCCTCCTTCTTCCTTGGACTTGTCGTTACATCGAAAATTCCATTAACTCGAAAGTACAAAGAAAATTGGGAGGGGCCAACGGAAGTTCCTCTAATAGGGATATATATTTTCAAGAGTTTCTGTCTGTCTCTCTCTCTCTCTCTCTCTCTCTCTCTCTCTCTCTCTCTCTCTCTCTCTCTCTCTCTCTCTCTCTCTCTCTCTCTCTCTCTCTCTTTCTCTCTCTCTCTCTCTCTCTCTCTCTCTCTCTCTCTCTCTCTCTCTCTCTCTCTCTCTCTCTCTCTCTCTTTCTCTCTCTCTCTCTCTCTCTCTCTCTCTCTCTCTCTCTCTCTCTCTCTCTCTCTCTCTCTCTCTCTCTCTCTCTCTCTCACACACACACACACACACACACTCACATTCAAAACAAAAAGGATGTCTTCCACTAAAAAAAAAAAAAAGAAAAAAAAAAAAAAAAAAAAAAAAAACTTTCTAATCACTTTTTTT
>NW_020868862.1:265469-267969 GCF_003789085.1 Penaeus vannamei
CGTTGAGTCAGTGGGCACGCTAAGCGTTGGAGTCAGTGGGCACGCTTTGGAGTCAGTGGGCTAAGCGGAGTCTGGGCACGCTAAGCGTTGGAGTCAGTGGGCGCTAAGCCGTTGGAGTCAGTGGGCACGCTAAGCCGTTGAGTCAGTGGGCACGCTAAAGTCAGTCGGCAGTCACGCTAAGTCAGTGGGCACCGCTTAGTCAGTGGGCACGCTAAGCCGTTGAGTCAGTGGGCACGCTAAGCCGTCAGTGGGCACGCTAAGCCGTTGGAGTCAGTGGGCACGCTAAAGCCGTTGGAGTCAGTGGCACGCTAAGCCGTTGGAGTCAGTGGGCACGCTAAGCCGTTGGAGTCAGTGGGCACGCTAAGCAGTTGGCTAAGCCGTTGAGTGGCACGCTAAGCCGTTGGAGTCAGTGGGGCACGCTAAGCCGTTGGAGTCAGTGGGCACGCTAAGCCGTTGAGTCAGTGGGCACGCTAAGCCGTTGGGCACGCTAAGCCGTTGGAGTCAGTGGGCACGCTAACAGTCAGTGGGGCACGCTAAGCCGTTCGGAGTCAGTTAAGCCGTTGGAGTCAGTGGCACGCTAAGCCGTTTGGAGTCAGTGGGCACGCTAAGCCGTTGGAGTCGTGGGCACGCTAAGCCGTTGGAGTCCAGTGGGCGCAGTCAGTGGCACGCTAAGCCGTTGGAGTCAGTGGGCACGCTAAGCCGTTGGAGTCAGTGGCACGCTAAGCCGTTGGGTCAGTGGGCACGCTAAGTTGCAGTCGTAAGTCAGTGGGCACGCTAAGCCGTTGGAGTCAGTGGGCACGCTAAGCCGTTGGAGTCAGTGGGCACGCTAAGCCGTTGGTCAGTCAGTCAGTGGGCACGCTAAGCCGTTGGAGTCAGTGGGGCACGCTAAGCCGTTGGAGTCAGTGGGCACGCTAAGCAAGTCACGCTAAGCCGTTGGAGTCAGTGGGCACGCTAAGCCGTCTGAGTCAGTGGGCACGCTAAGCCGTTGGAGTCAGTGGGCACGCTAAGCCGTTGGAGTCAGTGGGCACGCTAAGCCGTTGGAGTCAGTGGGCACGCTAGTCACACGCTAAGCCGTTGAGTCAGTGGGCAAAGTCAGTGGCACGCTAAGCCGTTGGAGTCAGTGGGCACGCTAAGCCGTTGGAGTCAGGGCACGCTAAGCGTTGGAGTCAGTGGCACGCTAAGCCGTTGGAGTCAGTGGGCACGCTAAGCCGTTGGAGTCAGTGGGCACGCTAAGCCGTTGAGTCAGTGGGCACGCTAAAGCCGTTGGAGTCAGTGGGCACGCTAAGCCGTTGGAGTCAGTGGGCACGCTAAGCCGTTGAGTCAGTGGCACGCTAAGCCGTTCGAGTCAGTGGGCACGCTAAGCCGTTCAGTGGGCACGCTAAGCCGTGGAGTCAGTGGGCACGCTAAGCCGTTGGAGTCAGTGGGCACGCTAAGTCAGTGGCACGCTAAGCCGTCAGCACGCTAAGCCGTCTGAGTCCACGCTAAGCCGTTGGAGTCAGTGGGCACGCTAAGCCGTTGGAGTCAGTGGGCACGCTAAGCCGTTGGAGTCAGGGCACGCTAAGCCGGAGTCAGTGGGCACGCTAAGCCGTTGGAGTCAGTGGGGCACGCTAAAGCCGGAGTCAGTGGGCACGCTAAGCCGTTGAGTCAGTTGAGTCAGTGGGCACGCTAAGGTCCAGTTACCGCAGTAGCCGTTGGAGTCAGTGGGCACGCTAAGCCGTTGGAGTCAGTGGGCACGCTAAGCCGTTGGAGTCAGTGGGCACGCTAAGCCGTTGGAGTCAGTGGGCACGCTAAGCCGTTGGAGTCAGTGGGCAGCTAAGCAGTCAGTGGCACGCTAAGCCGTTGAGTCAGGTTGGAGTCAGTGGGCACGCTAAGCCGTTGGAGTCAGTGGGCACGCTAAGCCGTTGGAGTCAGTGGGCACGCTAAGCCGTTGGAGTCAGTGGGCACGCTAAGCCGTTGAGTCAGTGGGCACGCTAACCGTTGGAGTCAGTGGGCACGCTAAGCCGTTTGGAGTCAGTGGGCACGCTAAGCCGTTGGAGTCAGTGGACGCTAAGCCGTTGGAGTCATGGGCACGCTAAGCAGTCAGTGGGCACGCTAAGCCGTTGGAGTCAGTGGGCACGCTAAGCCGTTGTCAGTGGGCACGCAAGCAGTCAGTGGGCACGCTAAGCCGTTGGAGTCAGTGGGCACGCCTAAGCCGTTGGAGTCAGTGGGCACGCTAAGCCGAGTCAGCACGCTAAGCCGTTGAGTCCAGTCGCTAAGCGGGTGGGCACGCTAAGCCGTTGGAGTCAGTGGGCACGCTAAGCCGTTGGAGTCAGTGGGCACGCTAAGCCGTTGGAGTCAGTGGGCACGCTAAGCCGTTGGAGTCAGTGGGCACGAAGCCGTTGGAGTCAGTGGGCACGCTAAGCCGTTGAGTCAGTGGGCACGCTAAGCCGTTGGTCAGTGGGCACGCTAAGCCGTTGGAGTCAGTGGGCACGCTAAGCCCGTCAGTGGCACGCTAAGCCGT
>NW_020868863.1:7500-10000 GCF_003789085.1 Penaeus vannamei
AGAATTACCAATAATTATTAATTCACATTATAGAAAATAAAATCAGCACATCTATTACCTTTCTCACAATATACTACTACAAATGCAAGATCCACATTAAGGAAGATTTAAAAAAATAACGTTTCCTTTAATATGAACTTCCTTATAAGCTACTTTACTTAACAATACATACATACATACATACATACATACATATATATATATATATATATATATATATATATATATATATATATATATATATATATATATATATTATGTATGTATGTATATATGTATATGTATATATACATATACATATACACAAACACACACACACGCTTACACAAATATAGAAGATATTCGCTTAAATTATCCACGCTGACCTTACATCTCACGTGATGTGAGATATTAACTGCCCCCTGTCATATCGCTGACGTGTATTGCCCGATCTTATTCTTGGTAGATTCGGATCCCAATCGATACGGTTTCAGAGAGGATGACCATTTCTTTCGTTCTCTTATAGAAATCCTGGACGTTGGAGGCTGATGCTTCCTTCTTTCGTTTTTCTTTCTCTTCTCGTACTTTCTTTCTGCGTGTTTCACTGTGTCTCTCTCTTTCCTTTTGTCTGTTTGTCTGCCTCTCTTTCTCTCTCTCTCTCTCTTTCTCCTCTCTCTCTCTCTCTCTCTCTCTCTCTCTCTCTCTCTCTCTCTCTCTCTCTCTCTCTCTCTCTCTCTCTCTCTCTCTCTCTCTCTCTCTCCATCCTTCTCATCGGTTCTAGAATGCAGCTTACCATGGGTGTCATATCGATATTTATCTATGAGAGTCTGACTTGTTTAAACAATGTCGTTCTTGTGTAACTTTTCATTATCACAGTACAGTTGCAATCTGAAAAGAACATGCTGTTCATTGTGTTCTATTTAGCTAGCGACTCGTTTCTCTTCGGGGCAATCCTTCCCTTCCATCTCCAAAACAAAGATGGGGAAACATCTTGAAACATCTTTCTTGACCCGCAAGTTTCTATATAATTCATACATTATGACTACCACTCAGCCCTAAGGGGATGTGTTGTGTTCCGCTCTCAACTTGGTTTTCTTTAGTGATCTTTACTGGAACTTCTGTCTCACATGCATTTTCTTTGCAAATGCTATTGTCTTGTATACACACTTATAATGCTGGTAACGTTTAAGAAAGAAATGATTATAAAATAAGCAGAAAAAACTCAGAGGGAAGAGAGAGAGGGGGGGGGGGGGAGGGAGGGAGGGAGCAGAGACAGAAAAAGAAACAGATAGACAGAAAGAGAAAGGCAGATAGAATAACTGGCAGACACAGATAGACAGAAAGAGAAAGGCAGATAGAATGACAGGCAGACATAGCCAGAGATGAGAGAGGGAGAGATGAGAGAGAGAGAGAGAGAGAGAGAGAGAGAGAGAGAGAGAGAGAGAGGGAGGGAGGGAGGGAGAGAGAGAGAGAGAGAGAGAATAAGATCAATATTCAATGCACTGTACATTTATCTTTCGTAGCATTTTCGTCTTTCAACCATGCATTTTGATAAGAAGAAAAGAGAAGCAATTAAGCAGAACTAGAAACAGGCTCTTAATCCAAATAAATACTTCTATGTAATTTCTATCCTTGATAAAGTCTTTTTCAAAAGGTGAAAAGATGAATAGTTAAAAGGGAGCAACCCAGTAATACCATTGATTCATTTGGAAGCTTTAATACAGTTGAATATTCCTGTTGATCGCTTCTCAGTTGATCCCTATTTGATATGTTCTATTTTTACTAAAAGAGAAAATATGCAAAGAATATAATAGAATTGAGAACCTTATGGAATTGTCTGCATCCTCATCAGTCAATTTTGTAAACTGCCTGCCTTTTGTAAATTGAAAGTATGATAACTTTTGATGTCAGAGCTGAATGGACACACACGCACACACACACACACACACACACACACACACACACACACACACACACACACACACACACACACACACACACACACACACACACACACACACTTACAAATTAGCTTACTAACTATGTCAAATCTTTCCTCTGACGTTCGTCCTTATTAAAAGAAAAAAAAATGGTGTTAAACTGAGTATAGCATCAAGTGACGTCATAAGCTTTTGTGGGTTGGGTTTGTCGATAAAGAGTAGATAATTGAATCTGAAAGAGGGATTCCTCTTGAATTATCCTCTCCAGTAAGAGTAACATTCAAGAAAGAAACAAGGTGTGGTTATTAAGGATTACCGGAAAGAAGTTTTGACACTGTCGGCATGTTCGATTTGTTAAGGAGTCGGAATGCAAGATAGATATCAAGTAAATTTATTGTAATGTGAAACTGTGATATATAAGTATTTTGTTAGAGTATGAGTCAATATTTCAGAAAAAAACAAGCATATTTATTGTAAAAGAACAATACCTGTTACTAATAATGGTACTGGAATCATGTAAGTTCTTAAAGCTAAGAAAAATATTAGAGTAAAGATAACAGACCAAGCTGATTATGAATTCG
>NW_020868863.1:44393-51893 GCF_003789085.1 Penaeus vannamei
AGCTGCTTTCACTTCTTTCACTTGTATATCTACCATATTTTATTCGCCTTGCGCCTATCTGTTGGCGGTTCTTTCTATCATTTTGTATTTTTGCATTCCGCACCCATCATCTCACACACGCTTACCACGCATACCTCCACCACACACATTCCATCGACCACCCCCATCACCACATCTACCTCATTCCTCTTTCCTATATATCATGTGCTGCTGTCTTATACGCTCTTCTTTTATTATCTTAGCCTAGATGCTTCCCTTGCATTACTCAACATCGTTTTCGTTGCTGTCACTCCTTTCAGAAGAAATGTGTGTCGTTTGTCTCGTGTGTATGTTATTATTCTTCGTTACCTCATTGACTACTACTTTATTTTCACTCTCATCCGCTACTCTCTCTCTCTCTCTTCTCCATCTCTTCTCTCTTCTCTATTCACTTCCTATCTCTACTACTCACACACTCACCTACTTACTTCTATCTCTTTCATCCCTTTACTATCTCTCGCTATCTGATATCGCTCTCTCGCGCTCTCTCTCTCTCTCTTCGCTTCTCTACTCTCTCTTCGCTCTTCTCTTCTCTCTCCTTCGCTCTCTCTCTCTCTCTTCTTCTCTTCTCTCTCTCTCTCTCTCCTCTCCCTCAATCCTTCAATCCTCTTCTCTCTCTCTCTCTCTCTTCTCTCCTCTCTCTCTCTCTCTCTTCTCTTCCTCTCCTTCCATCTCCCTCTCTCTCTCTTTCTCTTTCTCTACTGCTATCTATTATCCTCTTTATTTGAATCTGAATATTGTTGAGCTATACGTGTGTGCTGTCGTGATTATCGTTGTAAGTCTTAAGCAAAGAGTAGTATTTATGTTATACATTTATTAGTTTAATGTTAGTATATCTTAACACCTGTTATATATCTATTCTGTAATTATTTTACAACCGAGCATGCAAGACTACGCAGACACTACAACGCGAACATTGAGGCGAGACAAAGGTTACACACAAGACATATAGAATAATAAGAGTAAATATTGAGAGAAAATTTGAGATTACAGTAGTTTCCGTCCTTAAGGAATTGAAGGGTCGGGGGATTCTTGTAGTCAGTAAGACTTCAGTAGTTTGGTTAAGGGATATTGGTAGGAGAATTAATAGTTTGTATGTGAGAAAAAAGTGATATTCATAGATATTAATGACATATCTAATATAATGATATTTATAAGTGTTAATTGGAGTATAATATAAGTACCTACTATATTACTTAGATAATAAGAGTATTTTAATGTATTAAGCCTATAGTTTTAGGTGAATTAGGTAAGTTAGCATAATAGTACACGCGTTAGTTACGTATTATGGTGATACATATTTATATGTGCAGTGACAAGATTTCTTGGGTATTGTCTATATAATATGAATAAGTGATAATATACATTTCATAAATTATACATGTGATAATCATGCGAGCGCGCATAGTGTGAAAGATATAGATAAATGTGGAAGTGAGGGAATGTGTGTAAATCAATGTATGTGTATTATGTAAGAGAGTAGTACAAAAGATTAGTAGTACTAGAAAAGGACTGAATAGTATTTCAAGGGTTATTTCGCTTTAGTAGTAGAGAAATGAACAGGTTGATTCTAGGTGCGAGTGAGAATGACAAGTTAATGGTGAAAAAAGTAAGTTAAGAAGCGACCGACAACAAATAAATAACATAGCATAGATAACCTTACCAATAATATACTTATATAAAAATATGTGCCCATCCGCTTTCTAATAGTGGTGAGAAATTACTCTTTCATTCCCTCATTCCACTCAATCAAGAGAGAAAAGAGGAAAAGAGTTTTTCAAATAGCGATGATCGTGCTCAATTATCACTTTCAGGAATGAGAAACTGGAAGTGTATCTGCCAAAGATGTTGGCGGCGGCTATCAATCGCACAGCATAGAACATAATATTTGTTGCGTGTGCTTATGCTGCGCCTGTAGTTGCCACTTGTCATCTCGTGATGGTAAACTCAATATTAGATATGTAAGTCCTCATCTGAGTTATGCCTTCGCCTCTTGGGGACTTCCACAAGCCAAGATCTTTTTCAGAAAACTTGAATGGGACCGAAATCATCCGGCTCTATAACTCGTCGGAAAAATATCTGAGAATAGTGTAAGAATGTAGATAGGTTATCTAGAGACTGTAATAATAAAAAGAAACGATGCATGGACGCTGAAACCATAATATCTATACCTAATTAACGGCTGTAAAAAAATCCTGAATCAAATGACATAGAATAAACTGACTTTGAATCGAACCTAAAACTTGGACTAAGAACACTGCAGTTCGCTGATATGCCAGATATGTGATGCTATGTTGGTGTGATCGTATGTATGACATTCAAATGAAAATAAAATGTGTGCTACTGTGCATTGTTTATTTAGTATTTGTTTAGATTGCGGAGTTTAGGATAAATAAGAAGAGAAGACGATGTATTGCTAGATTGAAGGAAGATGACTTAGGCGCATATATGAATCAAGATGGCACATATTAAAATGCATTACTATAATGATTTGAAAAATACAAAGTAAAATTGAGTGTAGAAGGTAGAAAACGCGAAAGAAGAAAATATCTTAAAATAGTTGATGAAAAGAATGAAAGAAAAATAATAAGAGAGACGGATGGGCCATTGTATTAGGCTTTTCTTCCTTTTCCTTTCTCCCCTGACGGGTCAATGAGTAAGGCCAGAATCCAGCGGAAGAGAGATTTGGTCAATAGATTCTAGATCAAGGAACGACCATGAGTCTTAGAACTACTTGACACAGAGGAACCGGAAACGGACTGCGATGTGGAGTTCACGTCTCCGCTGATACTGGATTGAAGGGTCGCTAAGGTTTTACTGATAGGGCCGCCCACGTTTGATCTTCTGCGGCGCTAACTTCCTCCGCAAGATAAGAGTATAATCATCAACACACAGCGCACAGATGTCCCGGTGGTGGATGGCCTTATATCAAATTTCGCACCGAAGCCCCGGATATCGAATAGGAATAGGGCCCTCAAGAGTATTAACTGACAAGATAGACCAATAGCCTACGCAGATATTCCACAAACACAGTGGGTAATATATAGACACTGTAGACATGAGGAAAGCCGAGGAAGGTACTCTCCACGAAGTTAGATACGGATAGGAGGTCCCTGAGAGACGGCTTTAAGAAATAAATACAACACATTAATAATCGCGGATACAGACCTGGGAATAGGGACTATAATACGCGTTTACTCCATAATCGGTACTCACAAGCAGAAGACTATACTGAACTGAGGTCACGACTACACATTAATAATTACCCAATAAACCATATCTCCCTTTCCAAACGGTAAACTAAAAGAAAAAGAAGAAATAGGACGCAACTAAAAACGCGAATTGTCGAAGGAAAGAAAGTAAGTATACCGTCAAACTGGAGAAGAAAAGTGTGCAAGCCCAAAGATAGATAACGGGGAAGTTTCTAAACTGGAACATATATATGTGGGAAAGAGCGAGAACCCATGAGCCACTTACACAAATGAAGAACAGGTAATGACCGTAAAGATGAATCAACAATAGCTCTAAGGCTGAGAATACCCGAAGCATGAACTTAACTTATAAACAACAAAAAGACACAAGCAATAAGCAAATAAATGCCTAACTAAGCAAAGAATAAAAAATAATACAAAACGTGTACAGATAAATATGGACTTATCAAAAATTGTAAGCAGAAGAATAATACAACAATAACATATAGTAAAAAGAGACAGAAATAATAACACAGTACACGACAATTATCGTAATATAAAGAATAAAGGTAAAAATCCAAAAGATGAAGTGAAACTAAGAATAAAGCATTAATGACATAATATGACATACAAAAAAAATAAAAAGTAGGGAAAAAGAAAAATAAAATAGTAAACGTAGGAAATGATATAATTATATAGACAAAGGACTTAAATGTTTATATAAAAGACAGTAAAAAGAATTGGCAGACAATAGAATAGTTCAATTTTATTTATAGCATGAGAGATAAACCATATAATAGCTTAAAAATGCTAATCTAAATAAACCGCGAAAGAAGAATACGTTTTGTCTGTACGGCGTTTAATGTTTTACCTGTACCGGTTATCAAAATTCGAATAAACTTGAGTCGACGTTAAGATGTTGGGACATACAGAAATTATCACGATATACTTAGAAATTCCGAATTAAGTAAGGATATGCAAATAACATTATATATAAAAATTATGCCACCACGTTTATCGTTGGCGCTGAGAAAGCCGATTCTAAAGTAATTTGCTGTAAATCGGCTACTATAAGGTATAAATGCAAACATACGCTCGAAGTATCAATGGAAAAATCTGGCAATAATGATAAAAATGAGACATAGTACTAAATATCTGTAACGATGGCGAGATAAAATGAAGCTAAATCCTATGTCTTCTGTGAGATTAACCGCAAAATTGCAATATGACTTACATGTGTGGGTTTCATTATGCGTCGAAATCTTTGGAATTAAGGTGTGACGAATACGCTGCTTATTGTATCGATCTCAAGAAAGGGTATTACGAAGACATGCTCCCGAAAGGATCGGGGGTTAGATGCAGGTGAAGGAGAAGGATGAAGAGAATGGAGTAATAGAGACGGAAGAACTTTAAAACAACACAGAGCGGACCAGTGTTTGCGGAAATATCATGGTGACTTTAGCAAGATTCGTGATTTCCAATCCTTGATTCTCAAGTGTTCTTGTCAATAATTCCCTTCTCCAATCTTCAAATTTGATAATTGGGTAGCCAAGCAAAAAATGACAAGGAACATAAAAAAAAGTGAGAACTGAAGATGAAATAAGAGGACAATGATGGATCATTGATTGCAGTAATGAAGTTAAAAACTACAGTGTGCAGTGTGGGTTATTTGATCGAGAGGTTCTGGTGCGAGGTTTTATCGCCAGCTACTTTGCAGGCGGTTCGGTCACGGGATCGACTTTTAACAAGCGTAAGCATTGTTAGCGTATACCCAGCACGTCTAGGGTAGTTTTATATCTGACTGGATTATGTATTTTTTATCCACTAAAAGTCGCGTAAGAGGCGAAACGCGACCTTTTCTACTAAAGAAATTCCATCGGATATATAGTTGATGAGATACTCATTCGATTGAGAAGTTGATCATACGGTGATTTTAGCTAAAAAAAGAAGAAAAAAATGTTCGCATAAAAGCAGAGTCTAGCCGAAACGATTCTGCCAAATATTTTGGTTTAATCAGTTTTAAAGCATTTCGTCAAACATTATTCCCAAACAGACTAGAGTTTTCGTTACGATTTGTACCGCATCCGTTTACATACAACATCGTGTTTGAGTTTTTAGAGATCAAAAAACCTTCAGTAGACTTTTCAAGTTAGCTCGAGTCAACTTGTTTGGGATTCAAGTCCGGATTCTAACTTCCGTGTACCATAAACTAGGACAGCAAGTCTGCTCAAGATAAAATGAAGAATTTACACGACAAAACTCCGCTTATCTTCAGGTATGACCACGGCGGGTACAGATATTTCAGGTTTTCCAGCCATGTCTGCGCGGCTTTCTGTTTGTGCTTCTCATATATTTTTTTCCTTCGTATTTTGCTTTCTTTCTTCTCCACTTCCTCACATCTTCATTGTCTTCAACAATGCCAAAGGCAAAAGAATTCGCGGTCACTCTCTGGAATGAAATGCAGTCAAAAAATGTTTCCGAGATATTTGTCATATACCTTTTAGATAACTCATGATACTCTTGGTATTGTTCAGGTGAATGTCACTGTTCTTTGAAAGAACTAAGAACTTACTCGCAGATGTTAGCGAAGCGTCTCACAAATGTGATATAATGATATATATTTTATATGTGCTTATTAATTAGTGTTATATGGTTGAATTCCAATCTTTACTATCTCAAATAGTCTTCTAGTTATCATCATCAATATCATCAGTATTGTTATTCGTATCGATATCTTTATTTTTAATTGTTCTTACTATTAGAAGGTTATCATTGTTTTCGTTTTTACTTTTTGTACTACATATATTATAATAATAGAAATGCTAATACTAACAATTAGTATTAATTATCATTATCAGTTATAATCATGATCATTATCATTACCATAGTCATTATTATTAATATTATCATTATCACTATCATTAACATTATCATCATCATTAACATCATTACTAGAGGCTATAACAATAAGAAAAGTAATTATAATAATAGAGAAAAAAGTACTTATACTAATACTAAAGAAAGATTATTTCATTTTTGTTATAATCACTCATAAATACCAATACATATCCACACACTTTTAAGACTTACATGACTAACCTACTACACTAGTGTATTTTCTCATGTAATAACCATGAATATTAATTCTTATGTGATATTAATGTAGTCGCGATATTCCAGCTATATCTTCCTGAAAGCTTTTATATTTTCAATGACATATATAGTTTTAGCAAAATTTATATGGCTTTAGTTTATATCTTATACTTTATATCATTTCTTTTCATTTTTTCGCGAATTACAATGAGATCTACTATACAAGAATAGCAAAAGGGCTGAAAGTACTATCTAGTTCAATTTATTCGTGTGTGTGTTTTTGTAAGTAAGTGGTAAGGAATAAGTTTCGAAAAAAAAAAAATTGTTCTAAACATTACGTAATATGATATCGGAAAATGTCAGGTAAAACTGAGAGTTATTTTTGCTGTTGTTGTAAAGATATTTTGATGCCTTGTTTTTTTTTCTTCTTCTTTTTCTTTAAAGAAATATAAACAATCCTATTAGTTAGTATAACGCAGCCAAACAAACAAAAAAATGGAAATAAGTGTAATTGAAGTCTCAGAACAAAAAAAAAAAAAAAAAAAAAATAAAAAAAAAAAAAAAAAAAAAAATAAATGGAAAAAACGCAAGAATGAACACTAATGGGGCATTCTAAGAATATACTATTAGTGTACAGAGTGAAAGGTGCTTCTGGAACAAAAATACATATGATAGGGCGTTCTAAGAATATAATAATAGTGTAAAGAGTGAAAGGCGCTTTTGGAACTAGAATACATATGATAGGGCGTTCTAAGAATATAATAATAGTGTACAGAGTGAAAGGTGCTTCTGTCCCAAGACGGTGCGAGCAATTTGTCGCTTCTCCATTCTGAAATTCAGTGAAAAGTTTCGTCGCATAATGTCAGTGATAAACATTCTTGGAAAATACTTCCCGATCGTAAATTGAATTATTGGGAGTTATTGACCAAAGTGGAGCGCGCGCGCGCGCGTATGTATGTGTGTGTGTGTAGATTATGATTAAAGTTCACGACGTTATCAGTGTACTAGCTCTATCACCACCACTATCATCATCATCACCAACGTTATGCTCACCACCACCATCATCATCCTCATCGGCAGCAGCATCATCATCTTCATTATCATCCTCATTACCATCATCATCACCCTCGCCATCACCATCATCTTCATTATCATCCTCATTACTATCACCATCACC
>NW_020868863.1:74393-79393 GCF_003789085.1 Penaeus vannamei
CTGTAAAGAAAAAAGAAAAAAAAGTGAATATTTATAAAACTAATCAGGTTGACATATTTTCATTTACAAATAAATGCAAGCATATGAACAAGTCAAGAAAAGAAGAGAGAGAGAAATGCGCTCTGTAAAGCATTTATCGAACGGAAAACGCATTTTCCTCCCCTCAGCTACACGACAGACACAACCAGTCCCTGGATGCTATTAAAGACATTCATCTTCTCGGTCGCAATATCCATCAAGAGTGATCTAGCCAAGGTTGGTGCTTCGCTGTTCTTTCTGCCTCGACTTACCATTCTGTAAGGCTTTATTGTGAAGTATGAGATAAAGTAACTGGGCATAAATGACTTGATAATTAATACTATATTTTGGTCAATTATTCGATAAGAGTACATTTGGCTTTGTGAATAGTTGTAAAGCTGGACTTTTTTGAATGAATGATAAAAATGACAGGCATTTGTCCACTTCAGTCGAAATACCTACTTCTCCGTTTCCCTTTGGAGCCATAGTTCAATCATTAAAACAATGGTTCTTCAATCACGTACAGCTAGCTAGGGGTCAGGTCTTAAGAAACGTTGCATTAAAGTCACGAACATAGAGCGTGCACAGGTTTATGTGAATTTCTTCCCAACTGCTATTCACTTCCACTGAATGAAGTTTATATATTTTCCATAACTGGTAACTAACCTATTTGACATTCACCTGTTCTACTTACCTGGCATTCTGTTGCCTTCCTTAACTGGGATTCATTTAGTTTTCTTTTAAAGCGCTCGCCTACTAACTGTACGTGCCATTTGCATTATTTATATTATATACCTGGCACTTTCCTTATCCATATTTCACTTTCTTTACTTGTACCAAATGCCGGTGGTTTAGCTTAAGGGGTTCACTTAATCAATCTAGCGTGCATTCTTTTATTTTAAATGGCGTTTATATACTTTTCTTACCAAAGATCATTTAAGTTATTTGACATTCATTTGCTCTACTTACCTGGCATTTACCTGCTCTACTTACCTGGCATTCACCTGCTCTACTTAACCTCTACTAACCCCCTGCTCTACTTACCTGGCATTTACCTGCTCTACTTACCTGGCATTCACCTATTCTACTTACCTGGCATTCACCTGCTCTACTTACCTGGCATTCACCTGCTCTACTTACCATTCACACTTCTATTACGCTCTATTTACCTTCTCTTCTTACCTTACATTCAACTACTCTACTTATCTGTCATTCACCTGCTCTACTTACCTGGCATTCACCTGTTCTACTTACCTGGCACTTGCATTATCTACTTAACTTACGTAAAATTAATTACCTTTACTTTACTTCCCATACAAACTGTATGGCAGTAACATCAAGAGTATCAGTGACAATCGCGACCTACAAATCGTATATAACATTGTTTCTATCACGTAAGGGGACCGTCTGGTGATTTTTCGGCGATTTTCGCCCCTCTTGCCGAAATTGACTTTAATGCATTTTCAAGGAGTTTCTAGGCCCGACCGTTATTTTGTAGGTAGTAGCAGCGATTTTCGATGCCGACTGAAATATTTTTTTGATGTTACCTTAGAAAATTGGCAATTGTGACGCAATGATTAGAGATAATTAAATAATGAGGTTATATACTGAAAGATTTTCAAATTTCACATAACATGAGACCAACCTTCTTTTGGATCCTGGATCCAAACATGGTCTGCAGCACCACCAAACTGCAATAAGCGTATAAGTTATGTTAAAACTCACTTTTGGTTAAAATCTCGTTAAAATGTGTTCATAACTTTTAGAAATATTAGAAAACACAAACTAACAAATAAAAAAAAAAAAAAAAAGAAACAAACGGAAGTAACAATATAAATAAAAGGTCATGGGGTACACGAAAATGATCTATATATGCTCATATACCTTATATGCATACTTTCACATCGCCATGTAATTGTTTTTCGTCTTTCCACGGGGATCTTAGTTTAGTTTAGTCCTTTATTTACCACCCTGACTAACTGCACAGGCGCGGCAAGCTGTAGTACATTTGATAAATGGTCAGCATTTATAATATTATTACAGAATAAATCTATATCATAAAATTATTGCGGTTAAAATATATCATTTAAAGGAAAAGAACGATCAGTAATTTATCTACTCATCTGTCAAGCCGGCATACGGCTTGGGCGTGGAAAGGCAATGTAACATTTGATATGTGGTCATGTGATACTACATTCCAAATTTAGGATATAACATAATTATATCTTCCAAGACATCAGATGATATGAAGTAGTTACATAGTTCTCCATACCTCATGCTAGGTAGTCTGAAAGGCTGTATTACATGGCACTCTGAGATATAATGTACAAGTGTTCGCTTATATTCTTCATTGCATAATTTACACTTCGTTTCTTCAACATTACAGGCTGTACTGACCTGCCAGTACAATCTATATCCCAGCCTGATTCTTGCGGTCACAATATCACACTGTCTTGTTCTTGTTTTGTATAAACCATAGATGAAAACATCTTGCATAAACCTGTCATAGTGCTTTATGCTACAGCTTTCAGGCCGTTGAGAATTAATCAAGTCAGACAAGTCCTCTTTGAAGGAGGTTTTAATTATGTGTGAAATCCTAGCAAGAGGTACTCCAAGATCTATATCAACACTTTGCTTGTCACATGCTGATTTTGCTAGGCGGTCAGCATGATCATGCCTGGGGATTCCAACATGCGATGGTATCCACAAAAACGTATATCATGGCCTCGTTCTTTTGCACTATACACATTTATCCTTATGTCATTTGCAATATTTCCTGCACCTTTGTCTAGTGTGTTCAATGCCTGGAGAGCACTCTGTGAGTCGCAGAAAATTACTCCTGAGCCTTGACTTAATAGAAATCGGTGGCTATGAGCATTCTGCCAACTCAGTTTGCGTAGTGCTAGCCCAGTCATGAACCGCCTACAATCCTGGTGCTGCAAAATATTGTTTTTATATACGACAAAGCGCATCCTGCTCTACTCCCAGACTGCAAGGATCCATCAGTGTAGCATTCATACGCATTGGGCATAGTTTCAAGGTGCTCATTGATAATTGCTAAAGCATACTGCTTAAGTACAGCAGGGGGGACACTGTCTTTTTTTGGGGCAGTCGTATAAAATACACTTAGGTCCGACATTTTCCACGGTGGAGCAGAACGTCCATGTAGGGTCTTAGTTATGGATATGTTCAGCTGAGACAAGTGCTTACATGTTACTTGTTGCCATGGATTTGAATTTGAATCGATGTTGCCATTCAAAGTTAGCTCCACTATTCTATGTTTTAGTTGTCTTTGGAACTCTGTACAATAGAGGGGTTCTCTTATTGCTTTGACGCTAAATGTGGTGTTTATGTATAATATTCTTTCATAGACAGACGGCAAATTAAGTTCTGATCTCATATTCACAATCCTCGTTGTCTTAGGGGCGCCGAGAATAAGCCTCATGGCCTCATTTTGTACAATTTCTAAACTAGCCAACTCTGATTCCTTGTATAATACTAGGTGCAATGCATGATCTGAGAGTGAAATCTGGCTACGTGACCCCGTAGAGTTATTCCGCAGATTTAAAAAGACGATTTTCATGGTCCAGGACGGCCCGGCCGCGCGGGGAAAAGTATGCGTTTGGTACCCGTCCGACTGGAGAAAAGTTATTCTTTCGACAAATATTATTCGTTGTAAAACCCCATTAGAGCATCAATAATAGGTAAATGATAGATAATTATATCAAATACAAGTATTCTGTACATGATTTGTCATGTAAAATGTAAACATAATAAAAAGGAATAAGATCGCGATTATTAGGTCCGTCATATTTTTACGCATAGCATACGTATTTTCGGTCCGATTTAAAAGTATTATGGCTCATTTTGTAGCTGAATAATAGTTCTATTTCATACTGCCATAAGGATTTGCATTATTTTCATGTGGTTCTTGTAAAAGTGACATGTTTTCAAAATCTCCTATTAGGGTGTTAAAATAGTCACCTTCGGAAAATATTCACCAAGAAAAAAGTAAGGTCAACTTCTCAAAAATGGCTTCTGCATATAATAGTATCAATAATAGGTAAATAATAGATAATTATATCAAATACAAGTATTCTGTACATGATTTGTCATGTAAAATGTAAACATAATAAAAAGGAATAAGATCGCGATTATTAGGTCCGTCATATTTTTACGCATAGCACACGTATTTTCGGTCCGATTTTAAAGTATTATGGCTCATTTTGTAGCTGAATAATAGTTCTATTACATACTGCCATAAGAATTTGCATTATTTTCATGTGGTTCTTGTAAAAGTGACATATGTTTTCAAAATCTCCTATTAGGGTGTTAAAATAGTCACCTTCGGAAAATATTCACCAAGAAAAAAGTAAGGTCAACTCAAAAATGGCTTCTGCATATAATAGTATCAATAATAGGTAAATGATAGATAATTATATCAAATACAAGTATTCTGTACATGATTTGTCATGTAAAATGTAAACATAATAAAAAGGAATAAGATCGCGATTATCAGGTCCGTCATATTTTTACGCATAGCACACGTATTTTCGGTCCGATTTTAAAGTATTATGGCTCATTTTGTAGCTGAATAATAGTTCTATTACATACTGCTATAAGGGTTTGCAGTATTTTTATGTGGTTCTTGTAAAAGTGACATATGTTTTCAAAATCTCCTATTAGGGTGTTAAAATAGCAGTAAAAAGAAATTTCAAAGATAGTTCTATTCAAAAATGAAATCAGAATGGCTGTATGAATTTTTGGGGATTTTTGAGAATTTTGAAAATATGGTCAATGTAGGCCTATAGACCCCCAGATCACTGCCACCACTCCGCACTTTACGTAAGATTTTGAGAAACCGTTATGTGCTGGCAATGTCCGCAAGACTTCGGAATGCAGGTAGATGATAGAGGATTATGGTGTAGGAAGACTAATCTTATACCTTATTTTGTTGATATCAAGATAGCCTTGAAAAGATG
>NW_020868863.1:96893-99393 GCF_003789085.1 Penaeus vannamei
GTCTCCAGACTTGATTCCCGTCCGTCATTCGTGTTTCCCCGTCTTTGTGCTCTCTCTTGATAGGAAGAAATACATAATATGTTGTGATCGTTGAACGTCCATGTTGATTAATATTTCCTTTTTTTCCTTTTTGGTAAAGCATAATCTTAAAGGATAAATTCACTTCGGAGCGAAAATTGCATACCGCAGTGCTAAGGAACCGCCATATTAAGAATACTTATTACCTCTTTACCAGTCGTTTGTCTCGCCCGGTGTATCCAATTTCCCTCTCTTCTCCCAGCCGTTTATTTACCAGCATCCCTCTCCCCCGCCATCATCATCTCTCCCATCTCCCACGAACGCTACATCTTGCATCATCCCCAATCATCATTACTTGTCGTCACCATGATCATTCCCCTTTCTCTGCCTCCCATTCTTTGCACCTCATTTTTTCTAGCTTTATTCTGTTTCTCTTCTATCTTTTATTTTTATTATTTTTTTTCTTTTTCTTCGTGCTTCTCTTTCCTTGCTTCCAGAGAAAAAGCTTTTTCTCTTTATGGCGCCCTCTAGTGGACAATAATTGCCTTCTCTCCTTGCCGCCTGTGATGAAAACAGAGGCAGAGGCAGTGGCAAAGAGAGAGAGAGAGAGAGAGAGAGAGAGAGAGAGAGAGAGAGAGAGAGAGAGAGAGAGAGAGAGAGAGAGAGGAGAGGAGAGAAGGGGAAGGGAGAAGGAGAGTGAGAAAAAGAGAGGGAGGGAGGGAAGGGGAAAGGAGAAGGAGAGTGAGAAAGAGAGAGGGAGAGGGAGAAAGAGTAAGAGATGTAGAGAGAGAGAGAGAGAGAGATGGAGAGAGAGAGAGAGAGAGAGAGAGAGAGAGAGAGAGAGAGAGAGGAGAGGGAGGGAGAGGGAGGGAGGGAGGGAGGGAAGGGGGAAGGGAGAAGGAGAGTGAGAAAGAGAGAGGGAGGGGGAGAGGAAGAGGGAGAAAGTGAAAGAGCTGTAGGGAGAGAGAGAGAGAGAGAGAGAAGAGAGAGAAGAGAGAGAGAGAGAGAGAGAGAGAGAGAGAGAGAGAGTGAGAGGGAGGGAGGGAAGGGGAAGGGAGAAGGGAGAAGGAGAGTGAGAAAGAGAGAGGGAGGGGGAGAGGGAGAGGGAGAGAGAGAAAGAGCTGTAGGGAGAGAGAGAGAGAGACCCTCAAACAAGATCCCAAATTACATCAAGGCCGTTCTTTCGTTTATTTTTTTCTTTATATTTATCTTTTGTCTTCTCTATCTCAGTACTAACTTAATATCCAACTCTTTGGTGGCATTTTGTTTAATGAACAAGCACAACCACTTATAGTTAACTGTCGTCTTTAAGGTTACTACACTGGGTTTTAATATTGACCCCTGTAAGAGTAAACTGAACTGTAATTGATGATTTGATACGGCGAATTTTTACATCATTCTAATTCCTATATGAGAGGATGTTTTTCAGACCAGCCTTTGGATACTCGGATATGTAAGGAAAATGTTTGTTTTTATTGGTACAAGATTTTTAAAGATGTCATTGATCTTGATGTTTACGATCTGGTTAGTAAGGGAGGAGTTGTTTACATTTTGTGCATGTTTGATGCAAAGCTGAATTTAATATTCGCTCTGGGAAGTATATATATATGAGCCCTATATTTTTGCTGCCTTAGGTCGTGTCCACCCTATCTGGTGCGAGTGGGGTTGAGTGAAAAGTTTTATAACTACAAACGTGAACGGCAAGGGGTACAACAGAGCTCCATAAGGCACACACGCGTGCACATATATGTATATATGCTTCATCCCCCCCCTCCCCCCCAAAAAAAAAAGATAAATAAAAATCTTGCTATGGTAGCCTTCCCTCTTTCAGGCATAATCAACGGCTAGGGATTACTCGAGGGCCTCCTTGGCCTTCGTCAGAGTTGCCTTCCCTTGGCAACAAGAAAATCAAGAAATATTCGAGGAATTAAGCTGTACACTCACGCTCTGCACTTGGTAGTCCTGTGCTCGACCCAAACCAGACTTTACAATGCTCGAGAAATAAAAGTAACGGTACTTATCATCGATTCAATAATAGAATCTGTCTACATTTTAGGAGACGATACAATTGTTATAGACAATGCCAGAACCTTTTTTGTGTGGAATCATTTCTTTAGAACATAATTAAGATCTATCCATCCTTATTTCTCTCTCTCTCTCTTAAGATGTAACAACGAGCTAGTTTGGCCAATAATAATATAATTAGATATTTAAACAATGTTATTCGTATGTCACTCTGCCCTCACTCATATTTTATGCTGATATGAAAATCGTTTTAAGACAACTGATCGAATAATCGACAGTCTGATGAAACGTCTCAATATAACCTTACTTCAAGTCGATGACCTAACACGTCCCGAGGTCATTGATAATCGAACTTACATAGCCAGGAACCGTGCTTGCATCACCAGGTATCGACATTAGCCTCATATCTGCTATTCCATTCATGTGCCATTAACTGTAATATCTCTCATTCATTCAG
>NW_020868863.1:126748-129248 GCF_003789085.1 Penaeus vannamei
TATATTTATATATATATGTATATATAGTATGTATATGTATGTGTGTATGTGTCTGTGTGTGTGTGTGTGTGCGTGTGTGTTTTGTGTGTGTGTGTGTGTGTTTGTATGTGTGTATTACGTATATAGTGTGTGAGTATATATTATATGTATTGTATATTATACATATATATATATATATTATATAATATATATGTATATATATGTATATTATATATATATATATATATAATATATATATATATATATATAGTATATATATATATATATATATATATATATATATTATATATATATATTATATATATTATATATATATATATATAATATATATATATATATATATATATATATGTGAGTGTGTGTGTGTGTGTGTGTGTGTGCGCAAGCGCTTGTGTGCGTATGTATGTGTGTTTGTGTATGTATGTCTTTGTGCGTGTACACATATCATATTCCTTCTCTTGCAACGTTTCTGTCGTCTCCCACTCCCTTGTTCCTTCTCCTCTTTCTTATCAACATAATATATATTTTTTTATTATTATTTTTGGTTTCTCTTCCCTCGCCTTTGACTCCCTCTCCGCGTACGTGATGATAATGGCTGACTACCCGTTGAAGTCAGGCTCTTCAAACAACTGCCAAACGCTCTTTGTTTGGAAGTAATCACATCAGTTGATTCAGTCGCTATAAAGGCAATAGCATTTCCTGTCAGATCCTGCTTTTCTTTCTATCCCTTCTTCCTTTCTCTCGTTTCCTTCATTCCGGTGTGTCTCCAGGTTCTCTTTCTCTTGAAATTTCTTCCCCTTTACTCACTTCTCTCTTTTTCGTTCCGGCGCAAATATGAGCACACTCTATTCTCTCATAAATTTTCCCTTTCATCAGCACTTTCCCTGGATTCTTGCCCACGTTGTCTTTCCCTTTGACCTTATTACTGATATTGATATCTTTGTTATATTTCTACTTGTGTTCCGTCAGTCTGCCCTTCCATTCACACGTTACGTTCATATTTTACGCAACCACACACCCACAAACACGCTCACATTATTCTTTTCATTATCCTCCTTATTATTATCATTACCATTATTATTATATTAGTTGTAATTGTCATTCTTCGCGGCAAGTACACTCTATTGCATAAGTTAGACCGTCAGTTAAGGCAAATTTATTATTTACGCGACTGTGCGAGGGGACAGGTTAAGAATGAAGAGGGAGGAGAGAGAAAGGGGGAGAAAGAGAAAGGAAGGGGAGAAGGGCTTACAGAATAAAAGGGAATTGGATAAAGGTAAATGGAAGGGACTTAAATGGGTAAAGGGGATGGATAAGGGGAAAGGGAAGGGGAAGGAAGAGGGGGCTCAGAGAAAAAAAGGATGAAAGGTAGAGGGCAGGAAAAGGAAAAGGAAACGAAGGAGGTGGGGAAGGGGGCTATCTAAGGAGAAGGAGGAGGGAATGGGAAAGAGGCAGGTGTGAGACTGGAAATGGGAGAAGGGGAGTGAATATAAAGAAGATTTGGGAGTCAGAGTTCATGGCAGAGCAGGAAAGAGAAAGGAAGAGGGAAGGGGAAGGAAAAAGGTGGAAGGGGGAGTGTGAATAAGGGAGTATTTCAAGATGTCTGTTTGTTTCAAGGTTTTTCCATAGGTCACGCTACTTATCCTCATTTTTGTTATGATCATCATTGCTGTCATTATCATTACCAATTTTAATAATCACTATCATCATTATTTTTATAGTCACTTTTTATAATCATTCTGATGATGACAATTATGAACATAATCACCATTATTATCATTATTGTTATCAACAGCATCGTTACTAATATGATAATGCTAATGCTAATGCTAATAATAATAATGATAACAATCATCATTATTACTTTCATCATCATTATTATTTTTATGATTATCATTATTCTTAGTTTTATCATTTATATTATATTATTATTACCTAATGTCATCGTTTTCATCAATAGTATCATTTCTAATAGTATTACTTTAAATACTAATAATACTAATACTAATAGTCATTATAATTATTCGCATGACTATTATCATTATCATTTTCCTTCATCATCACCATCATCAATATCATTATCTTCATACACATTATTTTTCATATCGTTATTTTTTTTATGTTATTGCTGTAATCATCGCAATCATATCTTATTTGCGATTTACTTATCTTCGTATAACACATGAAAATCTGCGTATACCACTACCAAAGTAACGGGAATTATAACATGCAATCAGTATGCTCAACATTTAGTAACTGGAACTCCACAGCAACCGATGGGGTTTGGGTGAAAATTAGCATATTGGTATAATTAAAACTGAATCATTTACTATGGTTTACATATTCATGGAAACAATCATTTTTCATGGGAATGATGGTTGTGTTGTGTTGCTGTCGTTAATATTATCATTATCCTTACTATCATTAGTAGTAGTATCATTATTACTATTATCATGATCATAATCATTATTTTTATTATCATGATCATGATTACTATCAT
>NW_020868863.1:149248-151748 GCF_003789085.1 Penaeus vannamei
CATGTCGTAAAAAGGGATTGTTCACACCCATAAAATAATTTTCGTCATAACCCTTCTACTATTTTATCACAATTTCTTTTCCCTTCCACGCATCCAGATTTTGAGAAACTATGTAGCAAAAATTCGTGGAATTCCGCGCCTATCCTGTTCCTATTCTGTGAGGAAGAGTGTGAGTCTGCGAGCGTCTGAGGATTCCCCTTTCCTCCGAGGAAGCGATCAGGACGAGAGGAAAGAGATGGCTGGAAGGATCGCGGGATTCCCGCTTTGAAGCCTAGCGATGGCAGGGAGGATTATTGCCAGTCAAATCTCTTCACAGTCTCGATCTCATGGGAAATCATGGGATGGCTGGGGCACTTTTGTCGATGAGATTGGCGCTGTGTTGATCATATACATCAGAGGTTGTGTGGCGTGACCCCTGCGAGGGCGGCGTCGGTCAGGCGTCGCGGGGAGAAATTGGGGCGGGAGGCGAGGGACGCAGGCGGGGAAGGGAACCTCCTTGGCGCTGCTGTGGGCGGTTCAGTCGGTGCTCGGGTGGATTGGCCCGAGTGCTTATGCATAGGCATGTGTCCGATCAGAGACGAACGTAAGTGGCCATATATAAGTACGTGAAGGGGCGTGCATGTCAGTTAATGAATGTCAGTGAATGGATATAGACATATGAGTATGTATATAGAGAGATTGATAGATTGATGAACATAGATAAGTTAACATGTATACATATATATAATATATAATTTATATATATAATTAATATATATATATATATATATATATATATATATATATATATATATATATTATATATAATCTACTTCTAATATATGTCAGTCATAATCATCAATACAAAACGCATAAATACAAACCAAATACCCCATAAGTAATCACATTCGTACTCCCATTACTTAACACCACAAACCTGTAAACATAATAATGTACTGATCGCAATTAACTCGGCCTCCAAGGACCCGGTAATGCTTGCTTTGGGAAATGGCCACAAGTGCGACCTTTTCTTTAGTCTTCTTAATGTAGCTCTTAGACCAGTTCCTACTGTGTGTATCTTGAATTACATATTCGCTTATTCGCCAGTATAATGGCTATTTCGTGGTCATTACTTGATAGAGTTTCTTTGATGTAAAGATCTGGCATGTGTATAATACGATATAAGTGGTAAGTTTTTCATATTCCTTGTAAGAGTTTCTTTGCCGATAATAGATCAATTTGGTTGATGGCAAATGCACATGGAATTACTCTCTTTAAAAATATGATTCAAAACTAAACATTTTTGACAGTTTGTTTTATTTTGTTGATTATCTGTTTCCGATGAAAGGTCCTTTACGAAATATTTCATTTTGTGAAAAATTACCAGAGGCATGAGGAGGAGGATTATAATGATGATCAATATTTGAAGAATTTTAAAGTTTATATGTATATATAATATACATATGTATATATATATATATATATATATATATATATATATATATATATATATATATATATATATATATATATATATATATATAATATATATGTTATATATACAAATATATTACTATATATGTGTGTGTTTGCGTTTCAGTGTGTTTGTGTTTGTGTATGTGTGTGTACGCGCGCGCGTGTATGTATGTGTTTGTGTTTGAGTGTGTTTGTATTTCTGTATGTCTCTGTTTATGTGTGTGTGCGCGCGCGCTTGTGCGTTAGTGTGTGTTTGCGCGCGCGCGCGCGTGTGTGTGCGTGTGCGTGTATGTGTAAACAAATATATGCACAATCATCAATTTTCATTCTGTACCCCCCCCCTCCTTCTGCTCACTGTTCTTCGACTTATTAATCAAATTTTGTATTTTCCTTCTTTAGATTATCGGCAGGTTTGGCAAGAGAAGCAACACCGTAGTACATTAAGATTGGAAAATAAGCAATTAATACTTTGTAAAAAAAAAAAAAAAAAAAAAAAAAAATGTGAATTACATTCGAATACTATTAACTGGAAAGAGGTTAACATCCAGCAGTCTGGAAGCATGCACGCTAATTCTTAAGCTCACTGTGTATTGAGTGCATAAACGGTCCTCTTTTGCGAACCGTAATGAGGATAGTTATGGGAAAATAATAGCAAAGCGGAGAGTGGGTGAGGGTGCTACTGATTGCGATATCAATCAAAACCCTGGCCATTGTGTTTCAGTCGGACATATGACACCATAATGGATCGTATTATCTGCTTCTCTTTGATGAGCTTTCGCATCAGAGGATTTTTTTTGCCAATTTCCAGCAGCTATTATCGTCCGCTTAGGCTTTGGGAATGGGTGGTGGTAAGTCCTTTTGATATCAGGTGATAATAGGTGACATGCATTATAATGTTGTTTTATCCAGCACAAGGAATGATTCATTTTTAAAATATGTTAAGGAATTTGCATAGAAATAGATTGATAGATGAACAGGTAAATATAACATAGATAGGTAGATACACACACACACATAAACACACACACACACAACACACACACAC
>NW_020868863.1:171748-174248 GCF_003789085.1 Penaeus vannamei
TAAAAGCTAATATCATTCATTGAAAACAATTAACGAAAGTATTAGTTGATTACTAGTATAATCACAGAACCTAAAATGACTATTTGAATTTTCTTTCGGCAGCACAACTACTTTGGATAATCAAGCAAGAGAAAACAATTTTAACGGACTTACAGAGAGCAATCAAAGTGTCTGTTTAATACAGGTGATTAAAAAAACTGAATGGCACGTGTATATCCTACAGCACGATAGAAGAAAAAAATGAAAATGAAGATAAAAAAGATAGTAAGGAAGGAGAAAAATAAGAAAGAAAGAATATGTAGAATTTGATATTTTTTTCTACATTCTTCATGATTTTCATAATTACTATTGTTCTTATTGTAGTTATCATTATCATCCCCATCATCATCATCATCATCATCATCATCATCATCATCATCATCATCATCATCATCTTCATCTTCATCCTTATTATTATCACCATCACCACCATTATCATTATTATCCTTATCATTATTATTATTATCACTACATTTATAATCATCAGTACCCGTATTATTACCATTATTATCATCAATATTACTACCATTTTTATTATCCTTATAGCGGAACAACACCAGCAATAACACTAATATCAATAATATAAATAAGCCATAATACCATGATAATAAAAGGAGTATAATGTAAAGTAGCAAGAACCTTTAGTAAGAAATATTTATATAATCTATTGTTCAGGCAAGAAAGACCTTGGCACAGCAGGCAATAACCTTAAGTGATCCTTGAGCTTCTTGCGAATAAAGATGCAATAAAATGCGAACGACAACTTGCATTCTTTATGTACTGGAACATAATGTATGCACCTGACATAAACATAAGTTGAGGTATTGGAAATCGTGATGATTACTCTATGCATTAATTATCTCAACGTGTAATATATATATATATATATATATATATATATATATATAATATTATATATATATATATATATAATTATATATGTGTGTGTGTGTGTGTGTGTGTGTGTTGTGGTGTGTGTGTAGTGTGTGTGTGTGTGTGTGTGTGTGTGTGTGTGTGTGTGTGTGTGTTGTGCTGTGTGTGTGTGTGTGTGTGTGTGGAGGAGAGAGAGAGAGAGAGAGAAGAGAGAGAGAGAGAGAGAGAGAGAGAGAGAGAGAGAGAGAGAGAGAGAGAGAGAGAGAGAAGAGAGTGAGAGAGAACGATAGAGTATATAGAAAGATATACATATAGAGATAAATAGATAATGAGAGAAAGAAAGAGAGAAAAAAAGATAAAGTAGAAGAACGATAGAGAGAGAGAGAGAGAGAGAGAGAGAGAGAGAGAGAGAGAGAGAGAGAGAGAGAGAGAGAGAGAGAGAGAGAGAGAGAGAGAGAGGGCTAAATGCATATTCACATCTACCTTCCATTACGGTACTAATTACAACATTAACAACCCAGCGCTTCAATTTCCACAATATCTGTCTATTTCGATTTCCTTCCGCGTTAAGTGGATCCTACTTAACCCCAGGCCATACGTAAGGCGAGGAGACCCACGTGCGAAACGAAACAATGGCTGCGGGTTCATTACGAAGAGCGGTTTTCGGTTCTTCCTTGCCGTCTTTTAATTATATTTTTATTATTTTATTTATTTTCCTTATTTTTTAAATTATTATATTTATTTTCTTATTGTGATATTATGGATGAGGTTGAGGATGTTCGTGATGATGGTGATGAGGATGAGGATAATGATGATGACGATGATGATGATGTTGATGGAGATGGTAATCTTATAAATAACTATAGTAATATTAATGACGATGGTAATAGCAATACTACTAATAAAATTAATGATAATAATTATGATAATAGCGATGATATTAATGATAATAGTAATGATAGTAACAATGATATTTATGATGATAATGATAAGATATTAATGATAATAGAAATGAAAATAACGATGATAATTGAAATACGATGATAATATTGATGATAATACGATGAATAATAGTGATGATAATAAAAGTACTAATAATGACGATAATAATGAATAGCATTGTTGTTATTATTATTATTTTCACCATTAATGTCGTTTTCATCATTGTTATATAATCATCTAAATTACCAACATTTGTGCGTGTGTATATCGAAACATTGACAGTCGCACAGACAAACAACACGATATTAATGAATTACAAGAACTTAGATAAATGAAAATCAGTCTTTAGGAATTTCAAACGTAATACTCTGGCTTCCTTGTGATACGAAGAATCTCTTCAGGGAAGGAAATACCCACGGTGTAATTTCATGCAACAACTTTGTTTCTATCTTTTAGGATAAAAGATAGAGAAAAGAAGAGATGAAGGAAACGGGAGAAAGGATGGGGGAGGGAGGGATAGGGGAAAAAAAAAAAAAGAAATATATATAGAAGAGAGAGAGAGAGAGAGAGAGAGAGAGAGAGAGAGAGAGAGAGAGAGAGAGAGAGAGAGAGAGAGAGAGAGAGAGAGAGAGAGAGAGAGAGAGAG
>NW_020868863.1:181748-184248 GCF_003789085.1 Penaeus vannamei
CGAAGTTAAACATTACATAACAGGGACAAATACAGAGACTAACAAAGACCGATATGGAGACAGAGACAGACAGATAAACAGACACACAGAGAAACGCAAACATTAAACGATAAAGAAAGAAAGAAAAAAAAAGCGATTTTGGTTATTCCAGCATCTTCAAAAATTGTTTTGTGCTGAACTTTTTCGGACATTTTGTTCACATTTCTCTTATTGGAAAAAAAGTGCGGAAGAATCAGTACTCCTATGACTATCTGATAATCATTTGTAAACAAATAAACAAATACGTAAGATATTTTTTTTTTCTCTTACCGTGTCTACATTAACATTATGAGATTGCTATGACCATTATTGTTATCATCATCGGCTATGTTATCATTCCTGCTACTGATGTTGTTGTTATCATTATTATTATTAAATTATCATTACTGCTATTACATAAATAATAATCAACATCAATATTACCATCATTATCATGATCATCATCGTCAACATCACCACACCCATTATTATCACAAGCAGAATTATATAATAATTATCATCAACACTATCATTATTGTTGTTGCTGTTATTATTACTATTATTATTATTATTATTATTATTATTATTATTATTATTATTATTATTATTATTTATATGATAATATTATTATTATCATTATTATAATTATAATGAAGTGATGATCAGGCTAATAGGAACAATAAAAATAACTTCGTAATCTTAATCATAATACTAATACTAAATGTAATAATATTATGATAATGATATTGATGATGATGACACCATAGTAATTGCAAATAAGAGTAATAGTAATAATAATGTTAATGATAATAATAATGATAATAATGATGATGGTAGTAATAATGATGATAACAATAATAATGATAATGAAAATAATGAAAATAATAATAATAATAATAAATAATATAATAATAATAATAATAATAATAATATAATAATAATAATAATTAATAATAATAATAATAATAATAATAATATAATAATAATAATAATAATAATAATAATATAATAATAATAATAATAATGGTAGAATAATGATGATGATAATAATAATAATAAATGAAATAATTAATAATGAAAATAATTACGATAGTAATAATGTTAATAACTAAAATAAAGACAATAATGATAATAATAACAGTAATGATGATAATAATAACAATAATGATGATAATAATAACAATAATGATGATAATAATAATTATAAAAAAATAATAATAACAAACATAATAAGAATAATAATACTGATGATAATAATGACACTGTTTATCATTACCATGGTCATCTTATTATTGTTGTCACTATTATCCTTATCCTCATTATCTTTATCCTCATTATTGTCATTTCATGTCATCCTTTCTTCCCTTCTGTCTTGTCTTTCTCTGCTTCCTCTTCTGTTACAATTGCTTTATCATCATACACTGCAATAACCAATAACCAAGCTACAGGGTGTATTAACCCTTTTTCCCAACTTCGATATATCTTTCTCTTCTTCCTCCTCCTACCTCTGTTCCAATTTCTTCTTCATCCTTATTTTCTTTTCTTTATCTGTCTCTAGTTTATTACCTCGTTATCTTCTTTCATCTTTATTCTTCAATCACTTCTTTCGGCTCGATTTTTTTCAGCCAATCGTAGTTTGTCTTCCTCCGTTTTATCATCTCTTTTATATCGTCTCGTATTTTGTATCCAACGCCACAAGGGCTTTCGAAATGTGACTCGATTCTTCTCTCCCTTCTATCGTCTCCTCTTTTGTTCCCCTCCCCCTTTTCGTCCATTCTCATTGTCTTCTCCTCCTATTCTAGTTTTTCCTTTATCTTGTCTCTTCTTTTTCCTCTCCTTTCACCACCTTCTCGTCGGACTTCTCTTCCTCCTTTTTTAATGTTTCATTTTATCTTCTTCCTCTTCTATTTTTGTTTTCTCTCATTGATCTCTCTTCTAGTTTCTCATCTTCCTGCACCCTCATTTTTCTTCACTTTACTTCTCCTTCCTTCTTGTTTGTTTCTATGCTTTCCCTGTTTTTCTTCTTTTTCATCAGCATATATCTTATTCCCTAAACGCTCCAAGATCAATATTTAATCCTTCTTCACCTGTATCTTTCTTTTTCTTCGGTGTATTTCCATTTCCTTCGTTTTCTTATCATCTCCCTTCCTCGTCCTGTCATTCCCTTATCTTAATCCTTTATCACAACGAAGGTAATTTGGGTTTCTTTATATCACTTCCTTACCTACTTTTCCTGCTTCTCTTATTCGTGTATTTAGTGCTTTACTTTCCCTCGTCTCTCAGTGCCTTTCCTCTATTCTCATTCTCTCTTCTTTCCTTTCTCTTCTGATTTTGTCATCACATATATCCTTTACCTCCCTCCTTTCCCCCTGCCCTTTTTCTCTTCTTTCCTTCCCTTTCTCTTTCTTTATCATTCCTTTCTTCATTCTCCTCTTCTTACTCCGTTTCCCTTATCATCGTTCCTTCTCGCTCCCTCCTCCTC
>NW_020868863.1:204248-211748 GCF_003789085.1 Penaeus vannamei
CCGGCTACTCACCCCAGACACGGCTGTGTGTGTGTGATCCTGGACCGGTACGTCGACTGCCACCAATACTCACAGAGTGGTTTACAACCACCCACAAACTAAGCCTGTTTACCTGAGTTCACATGTGTAGCTCACCAACTCTCACCAACATCGCTGTATCCGTGTGGTGCGTCGTGTGGTTGCATCAAACTTAGCCTGTGGTACTGATTGATTACGCATATCAGTGAGCATTGTGACGTCAATGTGTGTGTCCACCTCTCTACGGGTTTAGTGCATGGGATCTTAGTGATGTATTATGGTGTGTGTTTGTTTATGTGTCTGTGTGTATAAAGATATGTGTGTATGCAATTGTTATTCGCGTGTGGACCTAAGCATGTTTTTTTATTAGTCATTGTTATTTGTTTCAAGAAGGATGACGTACTTGTGATTTTATCTCCAGTAATTATCACAGACTTGCAGTTTCATTCCTTTGGCTATAAATGTTTTTCACAGTCTATGGCAGTTGCGAAACGATGTCTGCCAGCTCATTGACCACGCGACAGTTTATTTACAATCACGTTTATCTTTGTTTTTTCACTCAAACAGCAGAAATGTTTAGTTTTGTTTGAAGTGGACAAAGTGCCAAATATTACATGAGGATGAAGAAGTTGAAGAAGATGAGAATAGCAACAATCACATGAGGATATTTATAATGCACGTGCGAATCGCGTCCGAAATGAAACGGGCTCCACAAATTAGAAATAACGCATTAATTTGACGCAAATAACGACGGTGGACAGCGTGGCAAGAATCTCGTTAGGAGATTATTCCAATTAAAATAATGACAAGTACTAACTGGAGAGAAAATCGTGTAATAAATTGGTTTCCTCTCTTCTTTTCTCATATTCTCTCCTTCTCCCCTCTCCTTCTTTTCGTGTTATTTGTTCTCTACCATTTTCCCCTCTTCTTGTGTGTTTTTACCTTTTCTTTCTCCTCTTCGCGTTGCTGCTTCCTCTTCCTCTGGCACCTTTCTTCCGCCTTGTGTTTCACATTCCTTTTGCCTGCCTTTCGTTTTGTTTACCTTCGAGTTTTTCTTTTTTTCACCCCCTCCCCTTCCTCTGACCTCGTTGTTTCCCCTTCTCCTCTTCTCGGCTTCTTTATATTTACTTCTTCCCCTTTTCGTGTGGTTTGCTGCCCCGATTCCTCACTTTCCTTGTCGTTCCTTGGTTTTCCCCTTTCCCCTTTACGCCTCCTTTCGGTGGTTCAGGTTTGCGTTTCCCTCTCCCATTTTCCGCTCTTCGTGTTGTTTTAGTTTTTCACCTTTTCTTTCCTTCGCGTTCTGTTCCCTTGTTATCTTTCCCCTTTTCTTGTTGTTTCCTCTCTCTTCTTTTCCCCTCCAAATGTTGTTTTCCTATCCCTCTCTTCCCATCTTCGTGTTATTCTTTTCTCCGCTTTTCCCTCTTCTTGTCTTACCTTTCCTCCTGTCCCCTTCTCGTGTCTTTTTCTCTTCTTATTTTGTTTTACCTCCGCTTGCCTCTGCTTCTTTCCTCTTACCATTTTTTTTTTTCTTTTTTTTTTTGTGTGTGTGTGTTCTTTAGTGGGAGGGGGGCGGGGGGCTCCCCTTTTTCCCGTCCTTCTCTTCTCCTTGTTTTTCTCTAAGGGTTTTTCTCCTTTCTTCCTTTTCCCTCTGATCTTCCCCTCTCTCCTTTGCTTTCTTTCCTTCCCCTCTCCTCAACTTTCTTTCCCTTTCCTCTCTTTTTTTTCACCCACTTTTTGTTTTATCTTCTCTGACTTCATATTTCCTCTGGTTTTCCATCTTTCTTTCTTTCTCTTTTTTACTTTCTTGTGTCTCATTTTTTTCTTCTTTCATTTTCTTTGCGTATTTTCCTTAAACACTTTTCCTCTACCATCTGGTCTCTCCCTGTATTTCATCTCCTCTTTTCCTTTCTTCTCTCCTGTCTTCCCTTTTCCCTCCTTTTGTACCATTTAATCTCCCTCCCACGCAGCTTTTGTCCCCCCTTCCCCCTGCTTTACATTCCCCTCTTTTCACCCCCCCTTTCCTTCCCCTTATTCCCTATCTTTCCATATTCGCACCTTTCTTCTTCCCTCCTTCCCCCTTCCTTACCCCCTCTCCTCTCCTAACACACTGCCCTCACGTCTGTGCAAGCTTTCATCATCGTCTATTTCATATACTATTTATCTTCCCGTTTCCCCTCGCGCCCGTCTTCTCTCCGCGTTGGCTCGTTCCCCTTCCTCCTGCCTTCTAATATTAATATCGGGATTTGAGCACTTTTCGCCCTCCACTTGTGCCTCTTCTTCTGGTTGGCTTTATGCGTCACTTCCCCTGTGTTCTTCTGGTGCATGCAGTCACCTGGACATCTCGAGTTATTTCGTTTTACCCTTTGATTCAGGTGAGTCTTTCCTCCTTCTCCTCCTCCTCCTCCTCTTCCTCCCTTCACCCTTTCTCTCGTGCTTTATTCTACTTTTCTCCTTTTTTCTTTCTTTCCTTCTTTGATTTTTTTTCCTCTTCTATTTTTCCTAGCGACTTTTTGGTCTCTTTTTATTTTTTTTTCTTGTTTTTTTTTTGATCTTGAATCTCATTTTTCTTGCCTCTTATTGCTCTTCCCCCTCTCTCCTTCTCCGTTTCCTTACATTTCCTGTTTTCTCCTCCGCCCTCCAACTGAACTCCTTAATGAAACTCCCTTTTCTTTGCATATATTCTTCCCATCTCCTCTCTCTCTCTCTCTCTCTCTCTCTCCCTCTTTCTCTTCTCGCTCCTCTCTACGCCATCACTCACTCACTTCACTCCAGCTCACCACTCACTCAACTCACCACTCTCTCTCTCTCTCTCTCTCCGCCTCTATCTCTCTCTCTCTCCTCTCTCTCTCTCTCTCAACCCTCCACTCACTCACTCACTCACTCTCTCACTTCTTCTCTCTCTCTCTCTCTCTCTTTCTCTCTCTCTCTCTCATCTCTCTCTCTCTCTCTCTCTCTCTCTCTCTCGCTCTCTCTCTCTTCTCCCTCTCCCTCTCCCTTCTTCCCTCTCCCTCTTCTCTCTCTCTCTCTCTCTCTCTCTCTCCTTCTCTCCCTCTCCGCTTCTTCTCCGTCCTCCCGCTTCCCTCTCCCTTCTCCCCTCTCCCTCTCCCTCTCCCTCTCTCCCCTCCTCTCTCTTTCTCTCTCTCTTTCTCTCTCTCTCTCATCTCTCTCTCTCTCTCTCTCTCTCTCTCTCTCTCTTCTCTCTCGCTCTCTCTCTCTCTCTCTCTCTCTCTCTCTCTCTCTCTCCCTTTCCCTCTCTCTCTCTCTCTTTCCCTCCTCTCTCTCTCTCTTCTCTCTCGTCTCTCTCTTCCTCATCTCTCTCTCCTCTCTCTCTCTCTCTCTCTTCTCTCTCCTTCTCTCTCTCTCTCTCTCTCTCCCTCTCCTCTCTCCCTTTTCTTGAAAATGAAGGACTGAGAAAAAACCAACCCCAGAAGGGGGAGTATGGAGGCACCACTCTGAAAAAATAATGGAGGAGCAAACACTATATATTCAGAAATCCGTCGTGTTAAAGCGCCAAACCCTCCCAGTCCAAGCGTGGATTTTCGGACAAGTGAAGAAAAAGGAGAGACCACGTTGAGGGGTGGTGGAATAATTGTGGTGTGTGTGTGTCGTTGTGGTAGATGTAGTGAGAGAAGACAAAATGAATAAAAAAAAAGAAACGATAAGGGGAGAGAAAAGCACGGAAGGGAGAAAGCAGCTAGTGATAGAATTGCTGTGTTGTGTGGGGATAGGAGGATTGTGAGTAGATGATGCGGGAGTATATGTGTAGAAGCAGGTGGCTGCTGAAGGTGGATGTGGGGCGGTGCCGAATGATGGATGTGTAAAAAAAGCAAGAACGCAAAAGACGAAAGAAGGGGAAAGGCGGTGAGGCCCAGTGCGTTAGTGTGATTTAGATACAATGATTTCATGAATGCAAAAACGTGAAGAAAAAATGCTGCAACATAGCCCCACCCTATAACTCCACGATGCGATACTACGCCCACTCCTTTTGCTCCTCCCCACCTCGAAAAGCAGAGGGTCCAAGCTCAGGATGCCCGCTATCAGCGCCAGCATGAGAGACTTGACGCCGCCACCCTCGAGGGAGGGAGCCTACAAATACGAAACTGGTTCCCATAATCAGACAAAAATTAGGATCAATATACGCCCATCCCTCTCGTCTGCCCGACAACGCTTCCGCGCTCGAAATGAGAGCGCGGAAGAAACAGAAGCAAGAAGGCAGAAAGAGGTAAGTGGGCTATGGTAAGGAAGGAGAGCGAGGTTGAACCCAGATCCCCCGCAGCTCGGGCCGAATTCCCATACCTCCTGTCCATCCAGACGTGCAGAAGAGTCTGCGTCCACGCTAAAGAGCGCTTATTCGTGAAGCAGGAGCACGAGCGAACACCGCGTCGACGAAAGGCAGCGGAAAGGAACGCTACTAAAAAACCAAGAGCAAATTCAATGGTCACCTGGGAGGGAAAGTTGACCAAAGGAGAAAAGGAAGAGATAGAAATAGAGCAGGAAGGCGAGTGAAGATGGGAAAATAGTGATGATAGGAGGGGAGGAGGGGAGGGAGAAGGACGCAAGATTGAGAGAAGAAGAGAGAGAGAGAAAGAGAGAGAGAAAGAGAGAGAAGGAGCAGAGAGAAGAGAAGAAGAGGGAGGAGGGAGGAGGAGGGGGAAGGAGGAGGGAAGGAAGGAGGGGAGGAGGGAGAGAGGAGGGAGCAGACGGAGGAGGGAGAAAGGAAGGTAGGAAAGAGAGGGAGAGAGAAGGGAAAGGAAAGTGAAGGAAGAGAAAATAGAAAAGAGAAGAGAGAGAAAGAGAGAAAGAAGAAGAAGAAGAAGGAGGAGAGTAGAGAGGGAAAATGAAAGAGAGAGAGAAGAGAGAAGAGAGCAAGCAGGAAGAGGACGAGAGAGGAGAAGGGGGGGAGTGTGGAGCGGATGTTGATTACTATAAAAAATATACGGTGAGTGAACTAAGCAACCATTGCGATTCGCATTCAAAGACCTCGATAACAATATCCTAACTGGCAACAGCAGCAAATGGACTGACCACGGCGTAACCTAGGCTGCGAGACACCAGTGGGAATGCCTTCACGAGAGACTGCACTAAGACCGCTAACGCTAAAGCTCTTCTTAAGCTGCCTAGCCCGATCCTTGGAGCACGAATGAGGACAGCGAATGAACGAGGAAAAGGGAAGGAGAAGACGGATGAGAAGACACTGATGTAAAGAGCCGACAAACATAGTAAAAGGCACACGGAAGCTCCACCGACAAGCGACAAGGCGTAAGCTATGCTCCTGTGCCACAAAACTCGAGTTGGGTGCGTGCGGAGAAGTGCGTAGAGCTAGAGTGGGGCGTGCTGGTCAAAAGTCCCCACAGGTGAGGCTCCGAAAAGCACACAACAGCGGCCTGCCCCTACTTGCGTAAACGGTACCTTTAATAACGAAAATTTCCGGTATGTGATACAATATGAAGTGAAGGCGGGCGCGGGAAGAAGAGAGAGTACGAATGGAGGAGGAGATTAGACGCGCTCGATCAACGTTGTGTGCGAAGGAGATTAGTAGTATGGCTCGAGCATAGTGACCGGCCTCGTTGATGAGTGAAGCATACCTAGTAACCCCTGACAGTAATAATACCATAAATAAGCAATATTCCACGCCTATGTATTGAGGTAGTCAGTAGTTAAAGTAATGAGGTTTAGTTATGTGTTAAGTTATAGATAATATATACAGTATGAGAAGTGATAATTGAAATATAATATTTTAGTTTGTTAACTCTTAATATATATAATACAAGTAAATTATAATGCATAAAAATTTAAAATAGTAAGTAACAACACAACGACTAATGTAAGGTGCCCCGACAATTAACAACACAATTAAAGCAACTATTAAGTGCATGTATGTATGTAAGAATAGATAGTTTGGGTTCAAATGTTTTTCGATAAATCAAATGATTACATGTGTTGCTATGTGACGTAAGTGTGGTGAACGGCAAATTTATTCAAGGACGACCTAAACTATTTCCACCGCGGCGCCTAGTAGTCTACGGATTTCACAGTTATTCGGTGAATTATCTTCTTCAAGTCTTCAAAAAAAGAGATCGTGTTAGTTTTTATCTGAAGTCTTTCGATATCTTTTCTTCTTCTTCTTCTTCTAATAACCCCATATCTTTGTGTCATGTTGCTTCTTTTTATTATTTTGTCGTTTAGAGTTCTGTTTTAATCTCAAAGCCACCCAGTTGGTTATGCTATGAGTAATAGTAATTAAAGCATCTAAGCAGCAGGAGGACTTAATCGGACTCCATTCTGGGCATGACGTATTTATTGCATATATCAGTCGATCAGTGCGGTAGTTTGCACTAGTTAGTAAACTCGGCAGCAATGTTTAGGTCTGCGCAGAAGTATAATGGGCTAACAGAAATATAACACACAGCTATGGGTAAGCGGAGCGAGGGAATTACATAGGAAGGCCGAGCGTTTTTCCGTGGCATCCCAGAAAATGCCGAGAAAAAACTTTAATTCCAAGAATTCAAAGAAAATCCAAAAATGAGGGCGAACGAGAGGAGCCCGGCAACCAAAACAAATAGAAAACAGAAGAAGCACTCAACCGGACAGATGGAATACGCAGGGCCCACTGGAACACGGTAAGGGGCAAAAGTTATGGCACAAAGAGGTCGTTCCGAGATGTTCTGGAATATAGGTCAGTGCTGCGAGCATCCTGAATATCGGAGAGGGGCGGGGAGGGCGGTGAGGGGTGAGGGGGGGGTCTTTGATATCAGTTTATTCTACTTCCGGTTTGTTAAAGTTGTGCTGCAACCGCAATCGACCGAATGAATAACATATACGGATGTGTTATATACAGAAATAAAATGCTTATCTATTAGTCTAGTCATATATATACAATACCGTAGATAGGAAAAATAAATGTTTATCTATTAGATAGATAGAGAGACATATTTATTTTGCTCGTATATTTACATGAATATTCATTTGCGTCGGGCCTGGCCGCAGTTTCAACAAATCTGCCAATTTTCATAATGGGCCTTTTTTATTTTTATTGGTTTTTTTCAACTTTATAGTCTACCGCCCATGGTACTTCGCGAGAATTTAATGTTCACCAGTACTGTTTGAACTTGAAGTACAAAATGTTTATGCACAAGCAACCTTTTGCACTTTTTACAGAACATCTTTTCAATAAAAATTTCAGGGGTATTCAGTGCATTTATTTATGTTATTATTATTTTTTAGTTTTATTTTTTTTTATCCTGAGGCCAATATTTTCGATTTCTCAGTTCCTACTCTTCTCACTCTTCCATCCACTTAAGATATTTATTGATTATCTTTATCTCTCTCTCATTCTCTCTTCTCTTCTCTCTCTCTCTTCTCTCTCTCTTCTCTCTTCTCTCTCTCTCTCTCTCTCATCTCTCTCTCTCTCCTTCTCGCTCGCTCGCATCGCTCTCCCCCTCCCTCCCCTCCCTCTCTCCTCTCTCTCTCTCTCTCTCTCTC
>NW_020868863.1:214248-219885 GCF_003789085.1 Penaeus vannamei
ACCAGAGAGAAAAGCAAGAGAGAGAAAAAAAAGAGAAAAAATATTAGACCCAAGAGAGAGAAAACAGACGATATATAAGCAAGACGAAAATGAAACAAATTTGAAAAAAAAAATTATGTGCCATGGGTACGAAAAATGGACACAAATGCATCGCCGGGGATTTTTACGTTTAGAAACAAAAGATAAAAAGGAGAACGTATACCATTTATCATTCTCTCTCAAAGGCCTTGACAATTAATTCTGGGCTGCAAATGACCAACTGTGTATCTTCTCCGCCATTCCTCTCATTCTCATTCTTTAAGCGGATTTGACTGTCTTTCTCTAAATGTATTTGACTGTATGTCTATCTGCGTATCTGTCTGTCTATCCTATGTCTATCTTTTTTATCAGCCTATCTATTTATCTATCGTTTGTTTGTCTATCTAATATCTATCTATTTTTTTTTTATCAGCCTATTCTATTATATCTATCTGTTATTTGTCTGTCTGTCCATTATCTATCTATCTATTTATCTGTTTTTCTGTTTAGCTATATTTGCCTATCTATATATCTATATGTCATACTATCAGACTATCTACTTATATGAAACGCTCTGTCGTATACCATCTATTCATCTGGGCATTTTTATATTGTCTAATCCACCTATCTATCAATCATACCTCTGGGGTTCTGTCGTGTCTGGATATTATCTATCGATTATCTATGTCTATATGTCAGTATTATCTGTGTCTGTCTGTCGATCCGTCTAGCTATCTATCTGTTTGTCTATCTGTCTATCTACCTATCTGACTGTCTGTTTGTTAGTCATTCACTCTCTACATGTGTGTGTGCATATGAATATAAAACATATATAACATTTAATATGTTGTTTGTGTGGTGGTGTGTGTGTTGTGTGTGGTGTGGTGGTTGTGGTTGTGTGTGGTGGTGTGTTGTGTGTGTGTGTGTGTGGTTGTGTGTGGATATGCCTATAATGTAAATGTGTATATATACATATATATGTATATATATATAATATATATAATATATATATATAATATTTTATATAATATTAGTATAACATATATTATATTTATTATATATATATATATATATATATATATATATATATATATATAATATAATGTATATATATAATAAATTATATATATTATATATATTATAATATATAATATATATATGTGTGTGTGTTTATATATATATATATTATATATATATAATATATATAATATATAATATATATATATATAAATATTTTTGGAAATAATAGTGAATTGTATATAGTGTGTCATATATAATCATACTGGAATTTGGTTGTTAGCACGTGTATAAGAACGTGCAAATTTTGAAGTGTTAACATATGAAATATATCATTTTGTAATATTGCTGCGAATAGTAAAAGAAAAGTTATAACTCTGATGAAAATACACTGTTTAGTTGTTATGGAAAGCGTTGCGCACGGAGAATTTCTTTTGTCACGAAGGAGTGTTGTTCGTAATATGGAATGGACGGAACGCGTGAATGCCTCCTCAGCGTGGGAAGTCTTGGAATTCACTGGATTTTGATTTATGAATAACCGTAGGAGCATTAATGGATAATATTTATTCTTGAGTGTATCTGTGCTGGTAAGACTGCGAATTTGGGTGAAGTCTGAATCCGTGATTTAGTGTAAGGTGGATATATATTGATGAAATTTTAATGCCCATGTCTTGGATTTTAATCGGGGATGATAAGCATGCAAGGAGTTATAAATACATACTTTATTAGCAAGTGTATGTGTTCAATACTATCTAACAGCCTGCTGGACTGACCATGACTGGGACAGGTTGAATTTGAGTGGATTTGCTGTATTGTTAACTGGCACCATTATTCAGGTGCAAGGTGTGTAAGTGTGTAGTGCTCGGTATTTTATTTGAAAGTTTTATGTTGATTATGGAATTTGTTGCAAAATTTCTCTCTGCCATACAGTGATGATTGTTTATGTTTGAGAATATATTATGGTTATATACTGAAGATTTTGTTTTTGTTTTTATTGCTTGATAACATTTAATAGTTCAAAATTGTTGTTTGCAGGTTGAATAAACTGAAATTGAAATAGCATATATATTACGTGTGTGTGTTTATGTATGTATATAAATGAAATGTCCTTGTACACATAACAGTGTTTGCCTTTACGTGTGGATGTGCACCTGTATCTATGAGAGAGAGAGAGAGAGAAGAGAGAGAGGAGAGAGAGAGAGGAGAGAGAGAGAGAGAGGAGAGAGAGGAGAGAGAGGAAGAGAGAGAGAGAGAAGAGAGAAGAGAAGAGAGAAAGAGAAAGAGAAGAGAAGAGAGAGAGAGGAGAGAGAGGAGAGAGAGAGAGAGAGAGAGAGAGAGAGAGAGAGAGAGAGAGAGAGAGAGAGAGAGAGAGAGAAAAGAAGAGAGAGAGGAGAGAGAGAGAGAGAGGAGAGAAAGAGAAAGAAGAAAAAATGATATATAAATGTGGGTATACATTACGTATTTCCTCTTTCCCGATTCATCTCGGAGTACTAAAAAACTCCATTCAATCCTCCATGACCAAGAAGCACCTCCACGCCCTTTAACCCCCCCCCCCCCCCCGCCCGCCCCCCGTCCCTCGCCTCCCGCGCCGAGAACCTAATCCGAGGCGCGGAAAAAAGTTCCCCGACCGCGCCTGACATATGACATCTCAGCCACTCACGGGACCTCGAGGTGTCGGCGGTCGCCAGCGAGACGGCGCCCTCACGAGTGCCATGAAAACATAAGACGCTCTGTAACTCCGCCATGAAAGTCAAGCAATGGGCCACTTGGCTCACTCCCCCGCTTCAGGATGAGTCTCGAACTTTATCTGAAAAAAAAAAAAAAAAAAAAAAAAAAAAAAATCCAGCTCTTTCCCCGGGACTTTTTGCTTATGACCTCGGCAGGGGGGAGGGATGGGTTAATACCACCCCCTGGCTCTCAATGCATTTTCGTAAAGATATTTTCTTGTTATGTTTCTTTTCTTCTTTCCTTGCCTTGTGTCGAAATCTTCGCTCTTCAGTGGTACTCAAGATAGAGCATTTCGACGAGAGGGAAGAGACAGAAGAGAAAGGAGAGTGAGAGGAGAGAGGTGGGGCGTTGGAGAGGGGAGAGAGAGAGAGAGAGAGAGAGAGAGAGAGAGAGAGAGAGAGAGAGGAGAGAGAGAGAGAGAGAGAGAGAGGAAAGAGAGAGAGAAGAAGAGAGATAGAAGAGAGATAGAGAAGAGAAGACTTAGAAAAAATAAAGAGAGAGAAAGAAAAAGAAAGGAGGAAAAAAAGAAATCAGAGTAGATAAGAGATTACAAGAAAAAGAACAAAAAAAAAAAAAATATAAAGTCCGAAGAACCATGGATCCTATACTCATCATAGTTTATTTAAGAATTGCTAAACGGGGGTGGGTGACGTACGTGGGACGGCGTTCAACTGTTTGGGATGGGGGGCTACTGTGTTTTTTTCCTTAGTCCTGCCAGATCCGCGATTAGTTGCCAGGAGTCCATCCCGCTTAGACAGATGGCTGCCATAGAGAAGAGACAGGCTGAGGAGTCGAGGGCTGTGCGGGGCGGATGTGGTGCGGGAATTCTTCCCACATTAGATAACCACAGAGCAGATCAATAGCCTTTCTAGCGGTGTCCTGCCGTCCGTAGCGCTTGTGCCGCAAGGAAGGGGCCATGCCCAGTGGCACTACAGAAACGAGCGACAGAAACATAAAAAAGGATGCAGATAGAAGCGAAGAGTAAATAAAACATCAATATATGCGTAATAACTACAGGGAATAATAATAACATAAGGTGTTAAACTGGTTTGGGTTAATGACTAGGCGGTGTGTGGTTGTTCTGGTTAGAGTGTGGTTTGGATGTGTATAATTTTAATGTTTCTTACTAATTGTTGAGTTTTGTAGCTAATGTTAGGGCGAATAGGAAGCTTGAAGCGGTTCGGTGCTTCTCTCATTGTCTTCTCTATCGTCTGCGAGTGCGAAGGTTACCTAGGACGGGAAGATATATAGTTACAATTTTTCAATTAAGTGGAACTACAATGTGGAAGATTGGCCTTGGGGATGAGAGGAGATGGGGAACGAGAAGAGGGAGAGGGATGTGGAGAGAGGAGAAGAGAGAGAGAAGAGAGAGAGAGAGAGAGAGAGAAGAGCGGAGAGGGAAGAGAGACGAGAGAGAGAGAGAGAGAGAGAGAGATATGACAGACAAGGGGATAGTGACAAACAGAAAGAAACAGATAGACAAAGAGAGAGGGGGAGAGGGGAGAAAAGAGAGAGAGAAATAAATAATATATATATTAATAATATATATAATATATATATATTATATTATATATATATATATATATATATATATATATATATACTAGTACTAGGTAAGGTAACTTTTCAGCTGTTTGCCTGAATCTTTTAGCCTTTTCTGGAAGACTTATATGGGGAAGCGAAGAGATGCAAAGGCTATTTTTGTCTCTATAAATCTTTCGGATCTATATTTGCCTTACAAATTTCATCTATATATTATGGCCCACGATAGATCTCTAACTTTCGTACGTTACCGAATTCATGGTGGTATTTACAACTAGCTAGAAATCGGTAGAATTATATATATATATATATATATAAGTTTTTAGAAATGTAGGTATATGGTATGAGATTGCTTAGTTTTTATGATACAGAATTTTAGGAAATAAGTAAAAGATTATTTTTCAGATGAAGAATCCTATACCGATCAATATCTTTTGAGTTTTTGTGTGTTTTATTACTTTCCTCTTTTTTGCGTAATTTTTCTTATTCCTTCTTGGTAAATTCATTTTCTTCCGATGTGGTCCTGAAAGAGGGTGAGAAAATAGGCGATAAAGATAGGGTGTAAGAAAAGAGAAAAGACAAATCAAATAGATAATGGAAAGAAGATGAAAGAAAGAAAAGAGGACATGTGAACGACTCAGAAACCCAAAGAAAAGCAAGAAAAGCAGGGAGTGAAAAGGGAAGGAGAAAGGTCAGGAGGAGCCGCAGCCGAGCCGAGGACCGGGGGAAGCGCCGGCCGCGGCCTTGCTCCTCACCGACGACCTTCAAGATGCGGAGAGACGTCTTAAGTGCTCTTCCCTTCAGTCAACTCAGGGTCCAATTTTGATCCCACTTTCCCTTCCCGAAATCCAATCACAGCCGCTGCGACTCGGCGGGAAATATTTAAAAGCGGGGATCGAACCCTGCAATGGCTCAAGTCCGAAGGAGACCGAGGCTCTTGGCAGCGACGTCGGCGGATGATTCGCTGATTCGATAAATATAGTACGCGTTTTAATATGCAGATTTATGCGCGGCTTAAACATTCCCTGCGCCGGATAGGCATTAAAGGAGATGAAGGACTTGTCGCGGAGATCCTTTCGGAATTGCACGAGCTTGAGAAGTCGCGGGTTTTGTGCCGCGAGCCTCGTTCCCGTTTCCGCCAAAGGTGATTCTCGGTATGTAAATTTCGGGGGACTCGGCGTTCGCTCCAGATTACGCAAGGGATTCCAGGATCCGTCTGTTGCACGCCTCCGAGTGCTTGCAGGAATCCCTTGCAACTTCAGACAGCAAGAGAAGTTTTCGGAATAAAGGCCGGACTCGGCGGAAGAGGAGAGGAAGCGGGGAGAGAGAGAA
>NW_020868864.1:39151-46651 GCF_003789085.1 Penaeus vannamei
CGAGGCCGAGTTGAGGAGCTGGAGATGACCGAGAACATGCTTCGCGAGACCCTCCAGCAGGCCGACCTCATACTAGCTCAAAGAGAGAAAAAGCTCAGAGATCAGGTGTGTAGGGCTGCCCCGGTGGTCTGTCTTAATACAAAGCGTTGTCTGTGCAGCTCTAGCCAATGTCGGCTAACAGTTGTTCATCTCATGGCCGCCATTCTCATTCTGTTAATTCCACCGCCAGGTTTCATCCCTTCAAGAGGAGGTACAGTCATACAAGGCCCAGCTAGAGTCTGCGGCGTCTAAGGAACATGGTGCTAGAGAATGCGAGGTATCTTACAAGAAGCAATTGGAGGAGTTAAAAGCCCGACTTGCTGAGACGGAACGGCAACTGAGAGAGTCATCATCCGAGACGAATAGTCAAGAGACTCAGCACCGTTCTGAGGTAGATATTTTTTGCAGAATTTATTTATTAGATAAATCCACTAACGATGTTAGAATTAAATCTGGAGTTCGAAGAATATGCCTTGAATACAAGACAATTAAGTCGTTCGTTTCCCCCGCTCTCAGGTTACAAAACTTCGTAATCAGCTTAAATTAGGGAACTCACAGCTTAATGAACTCGAGAGACTTAACTGTGAGCTGCGTGACCGGGTGCTGGCAGCAGAGGCGCAGAGCGAGCATTTAGCGAAAGAGTTGGAGGAACAGTGCCGTCGTCACGAGCAGGATCTTCTTACTCTCAACCTCCAGGTGAGCTCCCCTGCGGGACATAAGGTGCCAGCTTTGCTGGGGCGTTGCTATTGTATGTGTGTGAGAGCTTGTGTCCATTGCTGCTCTGGGATATTTATGTTTTAGACCGGTTGAGAGTATTATGGTGTCTTTCCAGGTATCCGCTGGGGAAAGCCATGTTAAGGAGCTACAGGGTCAGCTCGAACAGCTGAGCCATGAACATGCCGCTAGTGAGCTGGACGTCCTGGCTGCCTCACCCATAGCTCCGCTTTATGCTACCATTACTTCCCTAATAACTGCCCTCAAGGTTAGTTTCTCAGCCTTATAACACACTGATCTGCAGAACAGTATTGTTTTATCTCGGCTGTGTTTCCTGGCAACATGGCATTTTCAAACATGTGATTGATTCACGCATAATCAACGGTTCTATCCGTTTTATCCTCAGAGCTGCGAGTCCTGTAGCGAGACCCAGAAGAGCACGTTGGCCGAGGTGACCGCTCAGCTCGGCACCCTGGCGAGCTGCTCGAGGGCAGGGCCAGTAACTCCGACACGGACGTAACCTTGGATAGTGATGAGGGAGGTGAGTAGATCGGCTTGGAAAATTGAGACCACCTCAGTTACCCAAATGAGCTTACAAGGCTTAGCAGCATTGCAGTTTGCGCTAACCGCTGACCTTCTTTCCAGAAACATTCATCACAGACACAGCAGAAAACTTGGCCGGCGAAGCCACTACGACCCCCCCTCCCACCCCCGCCGGGGAGGGGCTTCGGGAACACTCGAGCGGGGACGCCACCAACTGCGACTCTGGCGCGAGCTTCCAAAGAACCAAACGCCGGAGGAGCAGAAGGCGGTTGGAGGAGCGCAGCAGCAGAAGGCTCGTGCGCCCTCAGGGCTCTTCCACAATCCTGGAGGAGTTGGAGGAGAAGGTTCGGGAACTGGAGGAGGCGATAGGACGGAAGGAGGAGGAACTCCGTCTGGCTGACAACGAAGCCAGCGAGCTCAACCAACAGCTGCAGTCGCGGGATGCTGCCCTCACACTCAAGGTCTGCACGCACGTCCTTTATTCGTGTCTGTCATGTCATCTCGTAACAAACACGTGAGATGGAAAGGTATCGAAACTTTTTATTGCTATTTCATTAGTACAATTTAGTAATTTACATGAATATGCATAATCAGATTATGATTTCCTGGCAGGGTGAAGAGGTGGAGCATCTGAACAGTACGCTGGCTAGTCTCCGTCAGCAGCTCATGCAAACCGTGGAGGACTACGAGCGTGCGAGGATGTCCTTAGAAGCGAAGCACAAGGCACGAACATTCTGTGCAACACCTTGCCATGTTCATATTATTGGAATATATGTGTGTTTGCATTTGCATGTGTGTACTTCATGTCTATCTTTACTAAAAGAAACTTAAGACTATGTGTAACGTTTTTGCAGGTTGACCTAGAAGAGTTAACGCAGCGAATGGAGCAGCTGACAAAGGAGGCCGAGAACCTGGCTGCCAGAGGAACACTCAAGGACAGCATAATCTCCACTCTCGCTTCTCAGATCCGAGCCATCCTCAGGTATGGCTGCCCTTGCCGTTATTCGCTTTTATTGATGCAATCCCTATCCGGCGTGAGCAGGTAGATAAATGGATATGATATATTAGAGTATAACACTCATGTTATCTGAATTTCCATTTGATTTTATAAATGCCCTTTAGTTTACATGAAGATAATAAACACTTTGAACACCCTGACATGATTGTTACAGATCAGGCAATATGAGTGTAGTCATCAACCAGCTGCGTCGCCTAGGAGAGGGTGACCCATGTGGGGAGTCACCAGCCGAGGGCACACAGGGTCACCGCCCACCACCAGCCCGATGCCCTCTGTGCCGGACTTCGATGTTGATGCTGTCTGCTCCTTCCTCAGTCAACCCAATGAGGTAAGGTTCCGGCGGAAGGAGGGCTCAGACCGGGTGGAGATTTCGGAGAGTCGCTAGGCTTAGCAAAGGTTCATTTGGAAATATATTGACAAAAGTAGGTTTGTAAGGAAAAAAATATTGTATTTTTATCTGCATATATATTTGTAAAAAGAAAAAATATGAAATATAGAATAGGGTTATCGATTATAATGTCTTATGTAATGCAATTCATCTAAAGTTTGGCCTGCAGTACTAGAACTAAATTTCAGAAAATGCAATGAATTAACAAATGCGACTGATTAACACAATCTCAGAATATTTCATTAACAAGTTTCCTGTAGATATAAACTATAACAATATAACATAGGTAAAGATAAACATTTGTAACAATGGTAATGGAATCTCCTAAATTCTTCAGCAAAAACCAACATTCCTCCACTAGTAATGTAAGTCATGAGGGAGACAAAGATGCTTCTCACTAACCTCAAAAGCATTCTAGTGCTTTAGATGCTAGTTCACCGAAGATTAACTTGCCTGGTGCATAAAGGTCTTCCCTGAATGCCAGTCTAAAGCGCAGGAGGCAGTGGTGATGTGACAAACTAACCCCATAAGAGGATATCAAGGTCCTGACTCGGTTTGCGTGTTCCCCTTGATGGTGCATGGCGTTTAACACAGGAGCTAATTCAGCAAATAAGTTTAAGCACTATAGAAGCTTGAAGATAAACCTTACTATCAACGACGCACAAATTTACCAAGATATGAGCCATCTTTGTGTGTGGAGTGTGAACTAATATGATAATACTATTAAACTAAATGCATAAGCTAAAGATGACAGGGAACCCTTTTTTTTTTATCTTATTTGGTTGAAGAGCTTTAGAAACTCTCTTTACTTTCAGGACTTGAAAATCTAAAGCAATGGAATTCGGCGTGAGCGTGAGACAGGATAGAGCCTATTGCCTCTCCTAAGAGAAGGTTAAATTTGTTACGGCGTTCAGAACAATAGGAGGTGAACGTACTCTCTCTCAAAGCTCCCATGTGAATCGGTCTTGTGCCATGAGCTGTTAGATTTGCGACTGTCCTAGATGCTCAGATGCATTCACAATGTGATCAGAATGAGTAGCGTCTTGTTAATAACTGATAAAAACGAAAAATGAAGAAACATGGTAGCTTTAGGAAGGTATTAGGGATCACCCAAATAGTGTGTGGAGTGTCAGAAAGTAGTGTAGGTTACTTTAGAATTTTAACAACTTTTAAGCCTATAAACAGGAGATCAAAATAACAAAAGAGAGACACGGAGTAAGATTCACTCTAAGGATCTTTGTGCATAATCGTCGAGCGTTTCCAGTTTTGGCCGCTAGAGACTTGGCCTGTGTGTCTTCGTTTTATTGTTTACGGACTTGAGATTCTGTCGTAACGATCTTCCACTAACTGTCTGTAAAGTAGTAACTTTGGATCCTTTCTGAGTAATTCTTGTAGTGAAGTTTGTTAACGGAGGGTTACAGTTTTTTCCACTACGGGATCGGTTTTGAGTGATGCATTAATAGTTTGGTGAAGCCTTTGTAGACTCATTTTTGGTGTTGGTGTGTTGTGTAATGATGGTGTGTGCAATGAATCCTAATTGTATGCATTGCGATGCTGCTGTAGCATTAATACTGCTCTCATCATGTAGCTTTTTTGTTGATGTTTCTATTGCATGTGAATCTTTCTTTTGTAATGGCATAAATTTGGGATATATGGTGAATAATGTATCTGTAGTTTCTGTTGCATTTGTTGTATTCATCATTCAAATATGATTACAATTTGCCTTTCATTATGCCATGCCCACGTCTTTGGCCAAGATCATTCAACGCTCCATTTTCCTTGTACAAGGCCATATGACATTTAAGCTGTATTCTATTGCTTCAAACTTTGTATTTCGACTTAAACTAATGGATGGTTTGAAGAGACCATGGCACACTGAAAGGAATTTTCCCCTAAACTTTTTTACATTGCTTTCTCTCCATTCTCCAGATGGCTTATTTGTCTCAGTCCGCCATCTCGAACGGGACGGAGCCATCTAGTCACGTGACCCTGCAGTCTGATGTCTCTTTAGCTCTCTCTGCGACAGAGCTCAGTGGTCACGTGACCTGCCACGGCTCTTCTTCATTGGCTCAACGTAGAAAGTCTCGCATACCACGATACATGCCCTCTTCTGTGCCCAGTGCAAAACCCGCATCTAAGCCAGTGCGTATGGTTAAGCCCGATGTTGTGCCTGAACAGTCCGTAAAACCAGAGGCAGAGCCGGTGCAATTTGTAAAGCCTGCACCGAGCCCTGCCCCTGCGAGCAGACCTGTGTCAGTGCACACGAGAATTGCAGAACCTACGCCAGAACCTAGGCGGGAGTTCAAGCAAACTCCAGCAAAACCTCCACCTATGTTGAAGCCCTTGGCGACCTCTACTCCAGCAAAACCCACGGGCAGAAAGGTTGACCAATCTTTACTTTTTCTCCTTATCTCATCTTGAGCAGTAATATTGCTAGTGCTTTTTTATATTCCTGCTGTAATTTATATAGAGTATGTATCTCTTCTTTTTTTCTAGTGTACTGCTAAGTAAGAAACATTTTGCAGTTGCTATTTCCCAGCAATCTTTTAAGTACTTGTAATCGCTTAAGGAAAAGTGGAAGTACTTCAAGACAAGTAAACCACACGAAAATTTATAGAAAAGATTTCTTTGTCATGTTAATGATGCTTTCTGTTTACAACTTAGACTCTAATACATTTTTTCTCATTTTTTCTGTTTAACCTCTTACTGGTTAAGGAAAAGCCATTAAATATTTCAAAGGAATCTTCAGTAATCCTTAAACTCCCAACTGGCAGTGAGTGGAATGCCCCACCACTCAGACCTTCGTGAGTGCAGATTTTTGGCATGTGACGATTTCTTGCTTGCTTTTAGGACTCGACCAGACGAGAGCGGCCGGGAAGGTTTCTCTCCGACGCGCGGAAGGTCAAGCGGATGGTGGTAAGATGTCCCGATTTTTATGCTGATGGAGCCATCTTGGCATTGGTGGCCACTGCCATTTACAGATTTACGTTTCCATGATCAGAAGTGTTAACAGGCTTGGCTGTTAAAAATTAGCCTAGCATTGACTATACACAATGAGCCAGTTAGCAGTATTAGAATAAAAAGGTTAAATTGAATTTTGATTTACACATTCTTTGATTAATTTTCATCTTCTGAAAATTCAGCATATAGATCTTGCATTATGGAGTTATTTTCATCCATGCCTTGTTTAAATTCTTGACAATTAATACTGTTCGTTTAGCTGCCCTTTTATAATAAGGAATAACAAATAATACAATCACTTTAAAATCACTGAAATGATAAAGTTGCACTTGACTATGAAGGTACATATGTTGATTTATGTCACCAGTCAAACTGCAGCTTATGATATAGTATTCGCTAACGCCGTAGTAGGTGTCCAAACTAGCCTATCTACATGAGGTAGATTTCATACAGGTAAGTATTTTTCAAGAGAAAAGTTTAGGCTTTGTTGCATTTGTAAGTAAACGTCTCATTCATATTTTGATGCTGTGAAGCAGGGCCTTGCTAAACGTTTGATGCGGCTAAGATTTTATAACCTGTCGCTAAATTAAAGTGGCATTAATACCGAGATGTATATGTGATGTAAACGAATTTGTCAGATTAAGCGAATAATATGCTATAAACTACCGGAGTTGACATGTGACAACGTATGCTTCGTTTGTTGCTTTGTGATCTGAAACGATTTTTGATTAGTAATTTTCATCACCTAAAATATGGGATTCACTATCTAAGTTAAATCTGTGAAATTTTTGAAGGCATGTTTTGTCCGAGCTTTATATAAATGTGATTTAACCAGTTTTAGCTGCTTTAAGTAGTCTCGACTGCTCATCATTACTGAATGCCAACTCTAACATTGGCTTCTATGCTTTTAGACTGGCGTGGCCCCGTTGGACGCAGCGGTAGACTGCTCATCAGCCCCAGAGTGGCGGAGCGGTCCCCATCTCAACGCCGTCAGACGTGGAGGCCACGTGCGTCCCGCGCCCGCAGAACCTGCACATCACGCGGCGAGTCGGCGTTGACGGTGTTTCATCGCGTGGGCGCCCTTGGACCATGATTGTGTCGCTGGGTTCCAGGTAATGGAATTTTACATATTCCGTTCCCAAGCCTTATTTCAAGTCCAACATCCAGCATTCCAAAAAAAATGTATTAATTAAGACTAACAATCCTGGTATTTCATACTGTATTTTATTGGCAGGTCCTTGTGGGAGGACGGGTTGTACAGCATGTCAGGTCCCCTCACCGCACAAAAGCCTTGGTGACGGGGCTGCCCCTCGCCGGCGCCTTCACCATAGGTTTAGTCACGGTCGCTCACGACGGGCGCTGCTCGACGCCCGTCATCGTCACCCAGGACCGATCGAGGGTCTACCCGGGAGAAGCGCCCCCCGCGCCCGACGCTACAGAGATGGCGTCCCGACTTGCCTCTGACCTGAGCAGTCGGGCCGACGTCCTGAGGGGACCAGCCCGGGGCTCGCCTGGAGCCATCCAGTGACCCAGTCAGCAGCCGTCCATGACCTTTCTTTGCTGGAGAGGAAGTCTGCTTGATTCATGTTAGAAGCAGCAGTGATTGGTGATATTCTAAATTTGTTAATTGCTCTAAATATTTATTCGTAGTATTTTGATACTACACATTATCTTGTTATGAAATATTCCATGATAATCAGTGCCTTAAATTTGGACATAATTACTTTATTGGAGTAATGACTTGGTAATCGCATTGTAATGCAGTGTAAATCAATGCAGTGTGTAAATTATTTGATGAAACAATCAACCCATTGGAAACCGAACGCACGAAAGCATG
>NW_020868864.1:64151-66651 GCF_003789085.1 Penaeus vannamei
TTGTGTGTGTGTCCATGTGTGTTTATGTTTGCGTGTACTCATTAGTGTGTGCATGTGCATGCGTGTGTGTGCATGTATGTGCGTGTGTGTGTTTGTATGAGTACGTGTGTTTATATGTGTGAGTACGTCGTATAGACATAGATATATATACATGTACTTATCAATATCCCTTTCTTAACCTCTTTTGAAATTCTTGCAAAGCAGAGTTACTTGCACCTGACATGTCTCATATACGCAAAAGAACCAGTCATACATTCTGTTTCGAAAAGTGATTAGACGTCATTTCCAACTGTCAGCGGGCTCATCGTTCCAACAGCGTCCGTCCCTCCCGACAGAGAGAGCCGGAGCGCAGGCCCTTCCCGCTCCCGACCTTTGGCCTTCAAGACCTTGCCCGCGGCGCCGCTGGGCCTCCGAATGCCAAGGCTGATGGCGCAAGCGGACATTGAGGCTGATGATAACAACAGTGATAGAGATAAACAAACGGTTGCCACAACAACAAAGAGATATGCATGCGAATTACACGAACTCGCAAGCATGGTACTAAGAATAGTGATAAAATCATATGGATAATAGCAATACGGATACAGATGATAACAATAAGGATGATGATTATGATAACAACCATTATCATCATAATGATAACGAATGATAATCATCATATCACCAATAAAATGATAATAAGGGTAATAATGATAACAATGATAATGATAATGATGTCAATACTAACAATGATAATGCTAATGATTGATACTAACATGTAATACTGAATGTGATAACAATAAAATAATAGTAATTACATAGATGATGAAAGTAATAATATGATGATAACAACAAAACAATAGCGGTAATAGTGGTAATGATAATAATAATGAACTCATAAGAAAAATGATATAATAATGATAATCATAATAATAGTAATAATAATGAAATAATAATAATAACATTAATAACAATAATAATAATAATAATGGTAATGATGATAATAATAATAATAAATGATGACAATGAGATATACAGTAATGATAATGATGATAACAGTAATGCTAATGATAATAATAACAGTGATGATACTGAAAAAATAATAACAATAACAATAATAATATATGCCCTAATGGTATTAATACCAATACCAATGATGATAAATATAGAAATGAAAATAATGGAAATAATAGCAATTATGATGATAATAATAATAATAATGATAATGATAATAATGATAATGATAATGATAATGATAATAATGATGATGATAATGATAAAAATGATAATAGTGATGATTATTACGACAATAATAATAATAATAATAATATTAATATCAATAATAATAATAATGATAATAATGATAATAATATTAATAATAATAATGATAATGATAGCAGTAGTAATACTGGTGATAATAATTATGATAATGATTATAGTTACGCCATCAATAACAACAATCATGATATTAATAACAACAACAACAACAATGATAATAATGATAGTGATAGCAATGGTGATAATGATTATATAATGATGGTGGTAATAATGAATACTAACTATAATAATGATACTGATATCAATGACAATGTTATCAATAATGATGATGGTAACAGCAAACATTGATAATAATAAGGATAACAATAACAATTATATTAATGTAAATAAAAAAGAAAATGATAATGATCAATGACAATCATCGTGATAATAATGAATAAAATAATGATGATAGAAATAACAGTAATAACAATGGTAATAATAATAATAATGATAATGATAACGATAATGATAATAATGAACACAATAACATTAATAACAACAAAAATGATAGCAATAATGATATTAAAAATAATGATTATGATAAGGGCAATAATAGTAGTAATAATAACAATGATAAAGATAATGATAATGATAATAATGACAATAGTAATTATAATGATAATGGTGATAATGATGATAATGACAATAATAATGATGATAATAATAACCAGAAAATAATAAGGATAATGATACAGATGATAATGCTGAAAATACAACAATATTACTACATATGATAAATTTAATAATAATTATAATATTAATAATAATGATAATAATAATGATATTAGTAATAGTAGTAAATAATAAGTGTAATATGTTAATAATAACATCAAGAATGTTATCTACGATGCTAATTATTACTGTTATAAATGATACGTGCAATGGCCGTTTTTCGCCAGGTCTTGGAACCTGAGAGCCTCGCCATCTCTGCAAGAGCGAGACCCGGCGCTTCCTGGACCGCGAGAGACATATTTGAGGTGCGAAGGCGAGGCCCCGTAAGTCAGGCGCCGCGCGTACGAGCGTCAGGCGAGAAAGAGTCAGGCAATGTGTTTCCCGAGCACGCCACGCATGCGGTGCCGTCTGTCGCTGAACATTCTGTCAGATATTCATCGATAGACTTTCTTAACGACTCAAGAACTGCTGTTTCAAACGAAAGCTTTGTTTATGATTTGCACGAAAGCTCCATTTCATACACCGGGAT
>NW_020868864.1:71651-76651 GCF_003789085.1 Penaeus vannamei
ATTGTTTTATTATACATTTGTCAAGCACTCTCTAGTATCTTCCCTCCACCATGCATTACTGTACCGGTACGATCAAGCGGCCGCCATGACCAAGGCAGTTTACGCCGGTCGTGAGTGCATGCGAATTAACTGCAGTATCAGCAGATGTCAGTCAGTTCGTTTTATCCTCACATGCGTACAACAATCACCCCCCCTCTTCAGAGTGCACGCAGCCAAAAGAGGAAAAGGGTGACCTGCCACAGGATCTCCAACGTCTAAAGAAATGCAACAATATTGGCAGACTTTAGCAGGCCTCGACTGACCTTTTCGTCGGCGGCGCTTCCATCATCATGAGAAAAAATCATTCTAAAAGAAAGAATTTGAGTTGAAGGCATTAAATAATTTGCAATTCTTAATTACATCAAGATCGCCATTCTTATGATGCTTTAGAAAGCGTATGCCAGAGATTGCCCCCCCCCCCCCCCAGCGAGCGGGTTGTACGCTCATGCAAGCGACGAACGAGAGCGCCGACGCCTCGAGGCAGACGAGTGCTTCCATGATAAACACGTAGGCCTACTTCACAATTCTTACCAGCACAGACAACGCGATCGTTATCCACTCTGAGCAAGCCAGTGCCAGCATTAACCGCCTGACTCTGTCAGCACCAATCATCGAAGGACTGGCTGAGCTTGTTAGGAGGCCGTGACCACAAGTGACCAGTCATGTACCCTCTACCCTCTCGGGTATTTGTCTGGATCTTAAGAAGGTTTTTGTAAAGACGAACGATTGCATATTTTGCATCGAATCAAGAAATAAATGAATTCCGTTGTCGCTGACATCAATAGGTCAATAGGCCGATTGACTAGGATTCACTACGGAGGTTCGGAATTGTCGTGCCAGACATGTAGTGTCAGCTGGGAGAGCCGCGGCGGGCTTGTCTTCGGCAGCGGCCGACGCAAACGGCGAGGACGGCGAGGAGGTCCTGCATCCGTGGCGCCTCTCCACTAACGCCCACTGTGCTTCCTCTGCGTTCCGTGGCGGCGTGCGAAGTTATCAGACTTTTGACACGTTTCTATCCACACCATTATCTGTCTAAATTTGTCACTATCGATTTATTCGTGCCAATATTTATATCTTGAAATGTCATTAGCCATCGACCTATCCGCAAAGGTGACCAAGAGAAATGTAAAGATACAAAAGAAGTATGATACACGAGGAAATAAGTTGACTTTCGGACAAAATTATATATGCACAAATCCATATGTACACACATGCACACCCACACCCACCCACACACACACATACACACAACATACACACACATACACACACACACACACACACACACACACACACACACACACACACACACACACACACACAACATATATATATATATATATATATATATATATATTATATATATATATATATATATACAACACACAAGTGAATAAAAGCAAAGTTCTAGTACAACGGACAATGAATCTGTCCAAAGTTAGGTCCTGAATGTCGCGTAAACTTATCGGAATCTGTCACTGACGTGGGCATATTTTGCATCAAGCCTCGCATTGCTGTCGGTGTGAAGGAGCACTAAAGGTTCCAAAGAGCGATTGGAGCACTTTGGCCACTGCGTCCAAAGGCTGCCAGATGGTTCAAACAAAACCACTGACTCTAAGTTATATATTTCATCATGTTGAAACGTAGCCTTCTAGCTTTTCCTGCCCCCACCTGTCAGAACCTCGTGCCTATTTCTGCCTCCCAAGCAAAAAAAAAAAAAAAAAAAATCTAGACCTACGCGTGCAGGGGGGGGGGGGAGGACCTCGTCTAGAAGGAGACTGATTAAGACATCAAGAAAGGCCTTGCACTGCAGGGAAAGACTTGATGTGGAGAGACGACTTTATCAATAATATAAATGCTTTATTGAAAACAGAAGGTTACGACACTGAAAAAAACAGAAAGGTAGAATATGTTTCAGAAAATAAAAAGTTTGATAACGAAACAGTGTCTACCCTGAGCAAAATCTATCATCTTTAACGCTGGATAGATTGTCATAAAAAAACACAAGTATACAACTGCCCATGGACGAAGCTGTTCTGCCGGTAAGATTCCCTGCTACTTTATGCCATTCTGTTTTCAACAGAAGACGAATGAAAGGTACAAACGAAGTTATGCTGCAAAAAAGGGGCAGGGATAAGTCAATCAAGTGGAACAAATTCATTTGACGAGTTCGAGTGCCAGCTTCCCACAGAAGGAGATGTAAATAAATCCGCGAAGACCGCATCCCGTTCGAGCCAATCTCGACGGAACATCTGCGTTAGTTTGACAATCATCTGGGAGCCACGTGATGATAAACACTACATCGCTTTCAGTGGTGTCAGTGTGACAGTTATAAGATTATGAAATAAATATAAACATTTTCCAGTCGCGGCACGCAGATAAAGCAATCTTTGGGGCTAAATAACGACGAAAATAGTATAAAAGGCAAAGAGTATTTTCAATGCCCTGATCAATCGCACTTTCTATTAGTGCTGCAAACTGACAGATGATAAAATGACAGTCAAACTCAGGATACTAAGCCAGGTGCAAAAGGGAGGCCGTTGCAGAAAAAAACAAAACCAGAAGCGACGGTGGGTGGTCGGCGGGAGTCAGCGCAGGCATGACAGAAGGCAATCAGGACTTGCGGAGGAAGGGCGTTGAAAGCGGGCCCGTGTAGTCGAGGGGGTTCGGGGGGGGGGGGGTACACGCGACGCTCCCTCTATTTCACACTTGCTCCGTTTATTCTTCCTTCCTACTGCTATTTACCCTCCCTGGAGCGTTTACCATTTGCTGTGTCCATTTGCCATCATATGATATACTGCCGCTGCGCAGCCGCCATTATCTCTACCCTCCGCCGTCCCTCCGATGATGACACCAGCCCGTTGTCCCCGACTGAGAAACATGCCTTTTGCCTTGACTGTGGTTTACCAAAGAGACTGGCGCCGTGTTGCCGCAGAGAGGCAAGAGAGGAGTGACACACAAGGTGGAAACGGAAAAAGAGGACACGCCAGGCACTGCATGTGCGTGACTGTTCACGCACACCAGGGGCTGGCCATTGACCCGAAGAGCTCTTATATTTTGCAGTAATGTTTTGAACAATTTCTTCCGCATTTTCAGCCGTTAGCAGGACGATAATCATTTGCAAGTGTGTCTCGTGCTTTTTGTGTTTTAAATGCTTTCGCCTTTCGCTCCCATTTCCGCTATCACCCACGCTCTTCTAGTGCTGTAGGTTTCGTTAGATGTTATGACGTGTCCTCTTCAAGGTATATATTAATTCATAATTCTTCCATCAAATTTGTTTGTTAAACAGTGTATAGGAAGAAGAAGTTCAAGTAGGAAACTATATGCAAATCAGCCCTACTTAATTTAATTTCGGACAGAAAGAAAGTCAAAAATCCCTCGGGGGCATTTTGCAACTGGCCGCTGAAGTAACGCACTCCTTGGGACGATGCCTCAAATTGCGATAATTTTTACAGCCCTCTACATGCTTTCGCAACCTTTTGCCTTCATCCAACCGCCATCCAGCCGTGGAATAGATCATCATGACCAATCACCAATACTGTCTTTTTTACATATATATATATATATATATATATATATATATATGTATATGTATATATATATATATATATATATATATATGTATAGATATATATATATGTATATGTATATGTATATATATATATATATATATATATATATATATATATATATATATACATACATACATACATACATATATATAATATATATATATATATATATATATATATATATATATATATATATATATATATGTATGTGTATATATATATTTGTTTATATATACATACATACATACATACATACATATATATATATAATATATATATATATATATATATATATATATATATATATATATATATGTACACACACACACACACAGTGTGTGTGTGTTAAAGTATAGACAGATATAGACAGATGCAGCCACACGTATATTTGTTTGTCTGTTCTGCAGACAGCCGTCAAAGGCCAGCCGAGCGCAACCTGAGCGTTGCTGACCTTTCAGTGTCATTTCGAGGCTAAATTCAAGTTTTCTATTCGCCCATTTCTTGGAAGCAATATTTCCTGCAATATTCATCCTGGCTGCAAGCGCAGAGGGAATCAGAACTTAGCACCCCATTTATAATTCATTCTCTCGGTTTGTATTGGCATATTCATCATCATTTTGTTCTCGCTTTTTTATCGTAATGATAAAGATAATGGCTATGATGATAATTACAATAATGATTATCATAACGGTTGTAATCGTAATGATAATAATCATAATGATAATGATAAGAGTAACAATCATAATACGAGACTGAATATATTTATGAGAATGATGATAACAGTAATGATGATGATGATTATGATAATGATTATAATAACGACAACAACTACAACAATAGAGCTAATAATAATAATTTTGATGCTAATAATGATAATGATAATTATGATAATAATAATGAAGCTTATAATGATGATGATGATAATAATGATAATGATAATGATAATAATAATGATGATGATGATAATAATAATAATAATAATAATAATAATGATAATAATAATAACAATAATGATGATGATAATAATAACAATAATAATAATAAAAATAATCATCATCATCATGATAATAATAATCATCATAATACTAATAATGACAATATATAATAATAATTATTATTATTATTATTATTATCATGAAAATGATAATGAAAATCATAATTAAAATACTACTACTACTACTACTACTACTAATAATAATAACGACGAAAATAAACACACAATAACAAAAGAAGTGTTAACAACAATGATAATGATGATAACTAGGAGGAAAAGAATGATATTGTCAATGAGTTGATGCTAAGATGATAAAAGTAATTTTTGTTATCATTATTATCATCATAATTATCGTAACTATTATTATTACCATTATTATCATTATTATTGTTATT
>NW_020868864.1:81651-86651 GCF_003789085.1 Penaeus vannamei
TCAGAGGTGATATTCATTCGAAAGAATTTTGATGCACTCTGAGCCAGCGTCATCGCGGCCCATTCCTCCGGGAAGGTCTGTCCCAGGTGCGCGGGGGTTCGCAAGGGCTGCGTGGGTTCTATCATTGTTTTGTAAGGTTTTAGCTCTTTTACATAAACTCTGCTTATGCCAGACATGGACATCTGCATAAACTATTTGTCTAGTGCCAGTAGTGCCGTAAATGAATTTCCTTTGAAGGACTGATGTTCCCCCTGCCCTAGTTGCCGCACCACGACGGTGCTCCTTGCGCCGACATGCGCTCGGCCCTTCCGCCTCTCTTCGCATTGCCAATGAAAAGGATTGACGTGTATGCACTGTCCGCGTGTGGAGCAGAACAGCTGACCTGGAGTTTGTGAAGCCGTGTTTTTTCTGTTGGTTTGTTGAGAAATCATTTCAGCCAACAGCACTGATTAACCTACAGGTTATTGCTGTCGTGCCTGATACTACGGCCGCTATTACTACTAGGAGAACGAGGCGCCAACCCCCTCAGGTCGTAATAGCTATTCGATGCCAGCAATTACCATTCCATGGAGCCCGAGCGTGGCATGACCATATTTACCTTAACATATATCACTTCGTCACGCACCCTCCGCCGCCCACGAAGGGCAGGGGCGGCCCCACTCCCGCCTCCGGGGCAACCAAACACTCTATGGGGCTTCGCGGAATCGTGTTCGGCCATTGCTGAATGGTCGGGAAAGTATCTTGGAGATGGAGAGTTTTCAGTTGGCAGGATAATAGGATAATCAAAAAGAAATGCTGATTAGCCCGAATTATCGACGAAGGAATATATTATATATATATATATATATATTATATAATATATATATATTAATATATATTTATATATATATTTATATATATGTATATATTATATATATATATATATATATATATATATATATATATATTATATATATATATGTGTGTGTGTGTGTGTGTGTGTGTGTGTGTGTGTGTGTGTGTATAATATATATATATATATATATAATATATATATATATATATATATATATATAATGCATATATATCCATTTTGTATTCTGAGATCGCCACTGCGACGACGAGAGATCCGTTAGTTAACTTCTTCAATGTATTTCTCGACAAGACAAGGGAAGCATCTTAGGAAACATCCTTTTTCGTCTAAATTTCTTGTCGACGACTGTGCCCTGACGTCGCCTCCGAAGATTCCCGGAGGCCAAGCAGCCCCAGCGAACAACAACAAGCCGCAGGGGTGACCGCCGCTGACGAGATCCAATTCGCACTCTAAGATAAAGTAAATTGAGTTTTACAAAATGAAGGAGAGAGAATGCCCACCTTTTCTGCTGCGTCACAGCACTTGGGCTGCCTCGTGTCAGCTTGGCCTTCGGACCGTCATGACTGCCCTCAAGACCAAGCAAACAGCGACTCGGTTCCCCGTCACGCGCTCCCTCGAAGGACGATGGTTCTGGCAGGTGCGGCCGTTGCCCCGCCGGACGTCCTTGTCCGCGGCCGCCAAGCCAAGCTGGCAGTTCTGGAGAGGAAACCGGCTCTTGCTCAGCGCAGTGCAACGGGGATGCAGTCCACGCCTCTCTGGTCCGCATCACAGGTGAATATCGAATTATAGTCAAGGAAGGATGCAGTTTGTGAACCCACGACGAAAGCGATGTGATTTTCAACCAGTGTCGTGTAGCGCTATCAAGCTCGTTCGCCGCTGCCCTGAAAAGTATCGAGTAAATGAAAGAAGAGAAGCTAATTCATTCGTATCATTGCCGTCATTTCACACCATCTCATTCTCAGTCTATTATTTTGAAGGTGTGAATAAGTATCCACTCATTTACCATATGCTTTCCTTCTGGACCATAGGTATCACTACGAACGATGTAAAAATAAAAATAAAAAAGTCTACCGTGTTACTGGCGAACAGAATGCGAAAAATATGAATTTTTGGAGTCTTAGATATTTTAAGTATGTTCAACGGCTTTCGCGAACAAATCTGTCTCGGCAGCTTTAACTTTTTGCTGATGCCAGTCCACTTGCTTTCAGCTCGTCATATCGTCCCTATACTCTCCTGCGGCATATCTCAAACAATCATCTTATAATGATTATTGCTAATTATGGATTTAGTGATACAGAAAATTGTTGGGAGAGTCTTATTTCCAAGATTAGTTCGGACAGAGTAAGAATGAAACGCAAAATACACAGTATTTGTTGTCGAAAAGCTATAGAGTGAATAACAAAAGGGAAAATCTAACAAAAGATACAATAGACCTTAGATCTGCCAACCTCTCGCTCATGTCATGAGCCGAATCAGTTGACAGTCGAGCAATTGACCGACGAGAACGAAGCTCTCCAAGCTGCTTGAAGGCTGGACGCTAAGTCAGGGAATTGGAAGTTGCGTGCGTGTGTGTGATAATGATGTTGATAATAATGATAATAGTATTGATAATAATGATAATAGTATTGATAATAAGGATAATTGTAGTACTACTAATGATAATGATGATGATAATAATAATAATACTAATGATAAGGGCAATGATAATAATGATAATGATAATAATAATAATTATGATAATCATAATAAAATGATGATGATGAAAGTGAAAATAATGGTAATGGTAAAAATAATAATGACAGTAATAATATTAATAACAACAATGATAGTAGCAATAATGAGGATAATAACGATGGTAGTAATAATGATTATACTATTAGCAACAACCATTGCAATAAGAACAACGATAAGTAATTGTAATAATAATAATGATCATAATAATGATATCAAAAATAATCTTAGCAATCATAACGATTATGATTATGGTAATGATAATAATAGCAGTGATAATGTCAGTGATGAATGATAATGAAAATGATAAGATTTACAATAGAATGTAGATTGTTTCCTAAATTCATTATAACATAAGTAAGATTCCCATCCTTCATTAATGACAATAAGATACCATTGTCATCTCTGGCATATTGGCATAGATCTGCTCTTCTCACCGCTCTGCGCGCGAACGAACAGCATCATCACTGCAGCATAAGAGACAGAAATTGATATCACGATGTCTTGTGGATGTGACATTTTTTTTCCTTTTTGGCCAAATTTCCTGTTAGAGGATTTTGTGGAGAAAGAATGTTCAGTTGTTTTCGCGCTTCAGTAGGGCTCTTTGGTGGTTTTCGATTGTGTTTAGGAGAGATGGAAATCCGAGTGGGACTGCATACTCACCAGAAGATGCTATAAAATAGCATGGCGACACACACATACATACATACACATATACTATATATATTATATATATATATATATATATATTATATATATATATATATATTATATATATATATATATGTGTGTGTGTGTGTGTGTGTGTGTGTGTGTGTGTGTGTGTGTGTGTGTGTGTGTGTGTGTGTGTACGTGTGTGTACGTGTGTGTGTGTGTATGTGTTGTGTATGCATAAATAAATAAATAAATATATGCATACATATATATACATATATGTATATATATATATATATGTATATATATATATGTATATTATATATATATATATATATATATATATATATATATATATATGTGTGTGTGTTGTGTGTGTGTGTGTGTGTGTGTGTGGTATGTGTGTGTGTGTGTGTATGTAGTATGTATATGTATATGTATATGTATATATACATACATACATACACACAAACACGCAGACACATATATGTGTGTATGTATGTATATACAGCATATGTGTTAGTGTATACGTATATATAGGCACACACATGCACGTACATATGCCCATGTATATCCCTTGTGTGCGGCGTATTCACCCCGCCCTCGCCATCAAATTGCAGCGCCACCCGCGCCCCGCCGCCGCCGCCGTCAGCCGCCTCCTGTGTTGCCGGCAGGTGCTCAGCCTCCGGATGAGTCTGTCTCGGCTCGTGAGCGAGTCCGGCATGGTGACTCAGTGGTCCCAGCCGGCGGACGGGGGTAGGTACCTCACGCCATCTGCACGAGGCTCAGCCGAGGCCCGTAGAGTCGTAGAGTTGGCTTGCATTTGCATCGTGTGTGTGTGTGTGTGAGTGCCGCTGGCATGATAGGGCAGCCATGTATACTTCTGTATGTGCGTATGTGTGCGTCCGTATGGTGGCACGCGCAAGGCCATTGTTTGTCCGATTTTTCTCGGTGAGAAGATATCAGACACGGAAGGTCGCGATATTCTGGCTCGTAAAATTTGGTATCAGGTTCAAACGGGAAGAACGTGGAGCGAACCGCCCCTGCTGCGCTGTGCTCGAGCGGTCTTCCTAGGGAGTGCTTCGTAGTATAAAGCATTCAACTGGCGCGATACAGGAGCCAGCACTGTACTGTAGACGGGTCTCTTGCAAGCATGTACGACTTGTTATGGTTCCATAGCCTCTCACGGATTAAGGAACAAGATTGTTAGAAAGCAGTTCTGTTTCGACGCTTGCCTTTGTCTTTTGTTCTTTTTCAGTACTTTCCCCCTCAAAGTCTGCCTGCTTCAGAAATATCTTTAGTGCTACAGTACTTTTAGTATCTCTTGAAATATGCTTATTTCTGTTTTTTTTTTCTTATCTATATCACAATCTATTATACCTGGATCGTCATCCAGAGTTGTTTTACTGAATATTTTGTCTACACTCACACCTGTCACACACACCACACACTCACATTCCCGTGTATCTACACTCTCTTTCTCTCCCTCTCATCCCTTTCTCAATCTTCCCCTCCCCTCATTCAGCCAGGTTATCGCTCCATCTCTCTCCGTATCTTTATTTCTCTGCTTGTCTATCTGCCTGTCTGTTCATCGTCTCTCTCTCTCTCTCTCTCTCTCTATCTATCTATCTATCTATCTATCTATCTATCTATCTATCTATCTATCTATATATATATTATATATATATATATATATATATATATATATATATATATATATACATATATGTACACATATACATACATAAATATATATATATAT
>NW_020868864.1:101651-103946 GCF_003789085.1 Penaeus vannamei
TAGCACCCTGGATCACCTCTGTAACCCTTGCCGTTGCTTAGGGGTGTATTTAAGGGGTCTGGGTTTCCGCATCCTGACTCCTTATTGGGACCCCTTATCGTAACGCCACAGCCTAAGCCACGCAGGACCTTGAGACCTTTCTAATAAGCCAAAAACACTCCTTGTGGTTGCTGAGAAAAAGTGAACTTAAAGTAGGTATCTGGTTTTGGGTTATGGTTTTACGGTATGAATGTTGTTAATTATAGCTCTGTGGCCGGATCTCTTGTTTTCGGTTCAGTTGGATGAGGATTGATTATTTTTTTTCGTGGAGGGGCCGTGGCCAGGGCCCGAATATGTATATGTACATATATATAATTATATATATATATATATATATATATATATAATATATATATTATGTATGCATATAGATATATACATTTCCTTTTCCATCCATGAATTTTTTTAAAATGACTGAATGAAAGTGTTTCCATGAAACCCAACTGTTCAGCTGTATTTATAGCCAGACACCCTACGCATTGGCAGTCCATGACACGAGAAAGAGACCAAAAGAGAGTATTGAAAGGTGAAAATGCCAAGTGAAAGAACTACTACTACTACTGTAGTAGTAGTAGTAGTAGTAATAGCAGCAGCAGGTGTCAGGGTCGCCCCGGGTCGGACGAGCGCGAGGGAGCGGCAGCGTTAAAGGGTAACACAGGGCAAAAGCTGGGAATGTGTGACGTCACTAATACAAGGTTTGGGAGCGAGTGATGGATTCAGGATGAACGTGACAAAAGCGATCATCACAAAAAGAAAATGAAATATAAGTTTGTTCACTATCCCATCACGCATGCCAGTCGAGTGAAAACTTGAAGTGAATGTTAAGCTGAAGTACAGTTAGTACCAGAAACATGCTTAGGCGTTGGCCTGGTAACAGTATTCGTGTACATGAGTTGTCGGAAAGGTAGAACAAACATATTTAGTAAAGAATAACATATCGGGAAATACAAAACTGTAAATGCATAAGAAGGCGAAGCAATCTTTCAATGGGAAAGTATTTGCCGTCACAATGCCAAACGAAGGAAGGGGGACACGAAGCTAAGCAACAGAAACCCGAAAGAAATAGGGAAAAAATATCCCATTTCAAACACAAGCTTAAAAAAATATTTCTATGTTATGGAGTCTGAATCAATAGTGCGTTACACGGCGTCCGCCTGGCACGAAACCTCGTGTTTATCCGTGACGCCGAAATAAACAAGCGGAAGGGGCGGGGCACCCGTGTCTTCGCCGGCGCGTCCGGGGCGCGGCGGCGGGGGGACTCAAAGCAGCAGTCCAGCTGACTTGGCCTTAGTAGTGGTGTCATGATAGTAGAAACCAAGGTAGCAGTGGTAGAAGTAGTAGTAATTAGATAGTTTACAGCAGTGGTGGTGAGAGTAGAAGTAATAACAGCAGTCGCATGATGTGTAACGCAATATATAGTCAAGGTAAATAGTTTCGTAGTCAGGGCCAAAGGGGCTGGAGTCGGAGTAGTCTCAAAAGTTGAGACTTGAAAGTGATTGATTTTTATCTTTCTATGACTTGACATTTTGTTAATGCAAGTAAGCGTTCGTTAATCAATTCTTAAAAGATCTAAAAAGACAAAAAACAGATAAAGTAAAAAAATAAGATAGATGAATGCTGATTTAAACATCGTGGTTACATAAATGCGTAGTTGCAACGAGGCGGCGTTGGCGTGATTAACGGCAGATTATTACACGATCGGTGCATGACGACATGTGGGTCATTGTCTCCGTGTGCAATATATTTTGTTTGATCATGATATTCTTTGCATTTGCGCCAAACGAAGCGCGAGCGTCACGCCGTCGGTCGAGGCGCGCGTCGTCGGCCCGACGGGGAGGCGCCGACGCTCCATCGCCGCGAAATGAATGTCGGCTTTGGACGAAGAGCCAGAAGTCGCGGCCGAATTCTTTTGAAAATGTAAGTTGGGAAAGCGTGAAAAATGACAATTTAGACTTTTTTCTATTTGCATGAAAAATAAGAATCAGGCAGAGCATTTCGTAGTTTTATTACATCATTTTACGGTGATTACCAAACATTTAGGCACATGTTGCGCTGCAGAACTAACCATTCCAACATGCAGCTATTGAATGACATCAGCACAGACACGTACAGTACATAGTAGAATCATACTAAACAGAAGTGTTTATTTCTGAGTTCAATAAAGAGTAAACAAGTGGACGGCCCGTTTGAAAGTGGGGAAGCCGTCGTTACCTTGTGCGCCCGTCTCTCGCGCCCGAGTGGTCGCGCTCCGCTTCA
>NW_020868864.1:131546-136132 GCF_003789085.1 Penaeus vannamei
TCTGCTTGGAAGCCACAGGCAGCTTTTGGAAACAAATGAACATGACTCGGGTGTAGAGTTTTTCTACGATGCTCAAGAGGGAGATATTACATTAGTTAATGCAGTCGTTTATTATTTTTGTGGAGGGTGATAATCTTGGAATCTCTCATGTCTTTTGGTACTGCTCTTTCCCTCCAACATTTGCAAAAGGCATAGTGTAGGGGCTGCAAAAGCATGTTCTTGCAGCGTGAGGGATGGATCTGGAGGGATGCCATCCCTTTGCCACAAGCCAAGCTGTCGATTACCTTGTGTAGTTCTTTCATTGGTTCATCATCTAGCTCCACCATTATGAGTGGAGGTTCAATAGCATCGAGAGCTGAAGTGACAATGGTGTTTTCTGTTAATTTTGCCCTTAATAATTTCCCTTCTGATGGATTTGGGGTGAGCTGTCTTGCATTGTGTTTTACCTAAAGATTTCTTGTTGTCCTCATACATTACTGTAGAGTTCTTTGATACTGCTGCAGTCTGGATGTCATCACTGAGCCATAACATATTTAATGGCGCTGTCTTACAGTCTACTGCACTTCATTCCCGGCAGCTCTAAGTGCTTTAAGAATCTTCACAATTTGCTTTAATAGGGGGAGTCTCGCTGGACTTGGCTGAATTCAAACCATTCGTTGTATCTCTCCCCCAGTGGTCGCAAAGGCTGTATTTTTTAAATAGTCAGAAGGAAGTGGCCCCATTGCTCTGAGGCAGAGTAGTGCTGTTCGTCTAAAGACAGTTTTTTCCTGGGACTTGACAAATTAAATTTCTTTGGATACTGCATCTTCATGGTGTCGGTGCAAGTTTTCCTCCTCTTTAGTGTGGCAGAGCTTCTTGGGTTGCAGCTTCATCTTGAAACACACCAATTAATGGTCAGTGTCTCAGTCAGCATTGTTTTATGTGCAGGTGAGAAGTACGAACTTACTGACCATGCCCAGCTGGTGCTAGTGCTTTGAGGGAGGGTGTCTCTATGCCGTTTTGTATTGTTACTTTGTCTGGAAGTAGGAATAGGTAATGCAAAGGTCATTGTAGGAGCAGAACCTCACTAGCGATTGCCAGTTCTTGTTGATTTTATTAAAACCAGAAGGCAAAGTCATGATCTCACTATGACATTAAAGTCACCATGGAAGACAATCTTTTTAATGGCATTTTGTTCCTTTGTCACCTGGTTCAACCGTTTTCTGACCCCACTCCATGCTTTTTGTTTACCTCTGTACTCTTTCCTTACCAGAAAAAGGTATTGTTTTTCCTCCTTGGACATGCCTGAGTCAGCTAGGTGCTTCTCTTGCATCACTGTCCTGGGATTTTCAGATGGGCCTGTTGTCATGGTGTCGGCATTTCATCTCAGTTTAAGAGCTGTTTTCCTGTTTTATTATTATTATCTTTTTCATTCTTTACATTATGTGTCTTGCAGTCTATTTGGTTGAGAACTACCCAGTATTTCGCTGGATGGTAACTGTTCAATCAGATCAAGAATTTCACCCACCATCTGCTGCTTCCCGTGTTTCTCACACACACGCATGCACGCCCGCACCCGCGACCGCACGCGCGCGCACACACACACACACGCACGCACGCACGCACTACATAAAACATATATGTGTTTATAAACAATATATATATATACAATATATATATATGTATGTATGTGCGTGTGTGTGTGTGTGTACATATATATGATACACACATAAATGATAAACAATATACATATATATATATATATATAATATATATATATATATATATATATATATATATATATATATATATATGTTTATTTATTTATGTGGTATTATACACACACACACACACACACACACACACATATATATATATATATATATATATATATATATATATATATATATATATATATTATATATATGTGTGTGTGTGTGTGTGTGTGTGTGTGTGTGTGTGTGTGCGCGTGTGCGTTTGCCTCCTTGCTTATGATTATTTGCACCGAACCACACCAAGGAATTGTTATCAAGAATCCATTTTAACTTCCGTGTGATGAGTTAAGCCGCTGTTTGCAGATGCTGTTCGTGACGTGGATGATCTCAGCAACGCTTCTCCAGGTGACTTCCGGGCAGTCCGGTTTCAGCCGAGCCCGGGAAATCCCTGCTCCCGTACCGCAGGCTGAGCGCAACCAGCCCCTCATCCCGGCCTACATCCAAAACGCCGATTACAGCGACCAGGGTCAGTATCTCGCCGGTGCGTACCAAAGCCAGGGGAAGTATGCCCCCGGTTATGACCCTGCCCAGTACGTCCGACCCATCCCAACCCAAGGCAGACCCAGCCGTCCTAAGCAAAGCGAATATAAAATCCCCGCCAAGCCAGCCACTCCGGTGTACAGGCCGGAATCTGGCGAACAGAAACGCAACCCGTCTCACCGCCCCGCCGAGGCCTCCAGCTCCCCTCCGTCGGGCTACACAAACGTGGCCAACATCGTCTTCGCTGGCCTGCCCGAGGGGGCCTTCGACGGCGCCGACCACGAGTACGCGACGTATCACGGCCACCCCGAGGTAGGGTCTCTAAGCACCTGGAGCTTTTGACTTTTCTTCTAAAATAGTTTCAGTATCAGCAGTTTACGGGGAAAAAAATAGAATTTGCAAAAAAATGTGAATCTGCTGATAACTGTATATTTCAAAATAATCGGAAAAAGACAATGAGAGAATTTACACTTGCTTATATATGTACATATATAAATATGTATATATACATATTCATATATATATACACGCACATATAAATAAATAAGTATATATATGTATGTATGCATATATATATATAGATATATACATACATGTGTATATGTATATATATGTATGTTTGTATATATATGTGTGTATATGTGTATATATATGTATATATTTATATATATATGTATATATACTTTTTATTTTAATGTAGGCTCATTTTGACTTCATTTACTGCACTGTTAAATCTTCTTGGGTAGCGTAACCTAACGGTCTATAAGTCTTGTGGGTCTGGGAATGAATTCATTCCAATGTTGGTGTACCAAATTTTATAATGGTCATAGAAACATTTTTAACCATTAATATTTTATTCAGTAAAAAATAAGGATGAACAGGTGGCATATCATTTTGTTAATTTTAGCGATAAACATAATTTAAACAAGGAATTTCTCAGCTAACTTAATTAATGTTTAAGGTTAGCTCTATAACCTCTCTTGTCCTATTATTATGAATCAATATAATTTTGATAAAAAAAAAATGTACATGAGACAGAATCGAGACCCTGAAACCCAGTCTATCAATGTTCTTACAATGGTTTTACTAGGACATAAGCCAATCGTTCCCCTTCCTTTCATCTTTTCAATTTTCCTCTCTTACATTTCACTCTGATAACTAATTTCCTTCTCAATCTATTCATTGATACCACTGGAACTGTCACCTGCGACTACTTTTGTTACTGTATCCACGGGCCATTAAAATAACTGAATAACTAATGGCAACAAAGCATTATGGCATGTTCTTGCTGCATTTTCTCAATCATTTCTGTCTCTGTACACAGGAGGAAGGCAAGGATTCATCTCAGTTATCATAGATCAATACAAAGGGATTTAACAATTTCGTTAATACACTTATCAAGCATTGCAATCTTTAATATCGGGGTAAAACACGACTTTGAATACCAGAACTAAGCTTACCTGTACACAGGAGGAAGGCAAGGATTCGTCTGACGAGAAATTGTTAAAATAACAAACTCATTCCCCCCAAATTAAAGGTTAATATTTAAACTCACAACAATTTATAATTATCATAATCTACTTTATTGGTTATAACACTGAAATTAAAGCCAACGCACCTTTTTAAATGTCGAATAAATAATGATCTCGACATATATATATATATATATATATATATATATATATATATATGCATATATATATATATATTTATTTATATATATATATATATATATACGGAATATATATATATATATATATATATATATATATATATATATATATATTACACACATATTATATTATATATATATATATATTATATATATATATATATATATATAATGTATATTTGTATGTATGTATATTTGCATATATGCACATATATATGTATATATACACATACATATAAATTCATATATATGTATGTATATGTTTATATATATGTGTGTACCTATACATATATGTGTATATATGCATATACATATATTTACACACACACACGCACACACACATATATATATGTGTGTGCGTGTGTGTATATATGTATGTATATGTATATTGTATATATATACATATACGTATATATGTGTGTGTGTGTTTGTATTTATGTATATATATACATACACACACACACACACGCACACCACACGCACACACACACACACACACACACACACACACACACACACACGCGCGCGCGCGCGCAAAATATATATATAATATATATATATGTATATGTGTATGTGTGTATGAACCTAAGGATGGTTACATTGTCAATATTCATTTGTAATAAATTTCGTGTAAAAGGTAACGTAAATATTTAAAAGGTTTTAGTTTAACGTAAATCTTG
>NW_020868864.1:136232-138732 GCF_003789085.1 Penaeus vannamei
TATAATGTATATATGTATATATGTATATATGTATATATATGTATATATGTATATATGTATATATATATATGTATATATATATTATGTATATTGTAATATGTATATATGTATGTATATATATGTATGTATATATATGTATGTATATATATGTATGTATATATATATATTATATATATATATATATATATATATATATATATATATATTTATAGAGATATACATATCTATATATGAAGAAGATATACATATCTATACATAAACATATTCAAGATATACATACACATACATACAACATACATATAAATATATATAAATGTTCATGATATTAACATATATCATATACATTTATACAACAAACACACATACATGCTCCTCTCTCCTCTCACACACACACACACACAACACACACACACACACACACACACACACACACACATATATATATGCTAAGCGGTATATCTTAGCAAAACCTTACTTGCCAACGATCTATGAGCAGATGAGCAGCTTGGTTGGCTTTGAGAACCCAGGGTGTGGAGGAAATGCCCTTAATTCTTCTCACTTGAACACCACCGGTTATTGTCTGTCCTCAATAAGCGTATAGCGTTCATGTCATAAGGGCTCTAGGTATCCCTGCTGCCATAGCAAAGACGGATGAGTAGTTTAGCTACCAACGGCATCCTTGAGGTGGACCCTCTGAATTGTAGCCATAGTTGTGTGCCCAACATTCCTGAATTCAGCCATCTCCCTATTGTAGGAAGGCACATCCCTGCAGTTCTTGTTTTCCTTCCTTTTTCACATTTTTTTCTTACTTTCTCCTTTTCTTATTACAATCATGAATGTCGATATAGCCATGGCCCCCAGTCCCCAGCAGGCCTTCAGTGGTCAGGGGGTGCTAAGAATCTCTGGGTTTTGTGTAATTGAGTTCTTTCTCAAATTTATGTTTTTGTTATTTTTATGTGGAATTGTTGTTTTGTTGTCTGGTGATGTTGAGCTGAATCCTGGTCCTTGCCGTCCAAAGTATTGTAATTTACTTTTTAGTAATATTCGTGGCCTTCATGGGAATTTGAATGAACTTGCAGTTATCTCGGCAAAATTTGACATTATTTGTTGTGCTGAAACTCTGGTTTCAGACATGAGGCACACGTCAGAGTTACTTTTACCCAATTTTAATAAACCCTTGTTGCTACGTAGGAATTCCATGCCTCGAGCCCAAGGTTTGTGTTTATATTCTAGAGTTGGTTTAATGCTAGTCGTTTTACAAAGTATGAATGTGGTTGTCACGAATACATGGTTGTGAGAGTGTGTAGTCGTTTTAATAATTTTTACATTTTTAGTCTTTATAGAAGTCCCAACTCTGATGACAGTATTTATGATTGTTTGTTGACTTCGTACATTTCTATTCAAGAGAATGATATTAAATCTTGTTTTATATTTATAGGTGATTTTAATGCTCACCACCGAGACTGGCTTAATTCTGTGTCCCCAACTGACCGACATGGCATTTCTGCATTAGATTTTGCAGATGTGGTTGGGTGTGAGCAGTTAGTCCGTGGTGCAACTCACAGGAGTGGCAATCTTTTGGATCTTTTGCTAACTGATGTGAGAGGGGTAGTTGATGTAGACTCCATCGCGCCAATAGGTTCTTCCGACCACTGTAGTCTAGCATGTAAGATCCAGCTGGACTTCCCTATGCCAGATTTTACGCTAACTAGACAAGTCTTCTTAAAATCTAGAATTAACTGGAATGGTGTCTACCATGCTTTTAATAGCATTGTTTGGCGAAATGTTTACAATGCTCCTTGTCCTGTTAAAGCTTTTAATTTGTTATTGTTGGACATCATAACTTCTGAAATCTCGTTCACATGATAAAGCATGGTTTAATGAACGGTGTCACCAGGCTTATAGGGACAAACATGCTGCCTACAATCTCTGGTCTGCTAACCGTACTCGTCTTTGTTGGGAGAATTATGTTGCCATGCGAAATACAGCAACTAATGTTTATAAGGAGGCTAAATCTGAATATAATGCTCACTTGAAAGAAGTTCTCTCACAAGCCTCACAGCCGCATAAATGGTGGTCAACACTAAAAACATCTCTGTTTGGTCTTGAGTCTTCCATTCCTCCTTTAATGAAACCTGATGGTAGTGTTACGTATAGTCCGTTTGAGAAAGCTACCTTGTTAGCAGATTGTTTTATTTCAAAACAAAGTTTAGAAGATATTGAACTTCCTCCTTCATGTCACCCATTGCCATGCTTTAATTCATTTGCTTTCAGGTCCTCTGAAATCAAGTATCTGTTATCTGAACTAGATGAATATGGTGGAGTAGACCCTAATGGCTTGTTTCCTTTGATTTTAAAAAGACTAAATGGCCAATTAGCTCCTAAATTAGCCGTAATCTTACGCCTTTTAGTTCGTAAAGGGTCATTTCCAGATGCTGGCGCTTTGGTAATGTTACCCCTATTCCCAAGGGCCCACTACAGTCTTCACCTACTGAATATA